>OX459096.1:12745966-12978466 GCA_949775045.1 Metridium senile
AATTATAAGCCTCGATTTTCTGTAAAGTATTCACACTGAATAGCAAAGCACGAAAAAATGTTACTGCCAAGCAATAGAAAAGACATTTAAATTTACTGGGGGGGGGGGGGGGGGGGTGGGGGGGGGAGGGGTATGGTTTTTTGAGTTTTCTCTCATGAACAGGGTAGATTTTTACCCTATTTCCCCATTTCCTTATTTTTTTGTCATATTCAAGTATATAAATTAGGTAATACGATGAGCAGCGCGGTCTTTCGTCTTTCGTGAAATTCAGCACGTTTTCGCGGCATAAACAGGGTCCTAAACTGTCATAAACAGGGTCCCATTTTTATCCCTTGTCATAAACAGGGTATACGAATTTGTTTTTTTTCTGTCATAAACAGGGTCACCGTTGTAGGATCCCAGCGGATGTATATTTAACGTTTCGATCTGTTAAAGCACAGATCTTTTTCAATGTACTGTTTGCGCTCGCGCATTCTCGTATGTTCTTATGTTGTATATGTACAATTCCTTTCCGTCTCGCAATCATCATTGTCGTAACTGATAGGTGTGCATGTATAAAATAGATGCCAGTTAATTATCTTTTTGGTATGATCATATTCCAATAAAACACGCCACTGGATAACTTGCTAATGGGTGATGTTACGTTTCGATTTTGAGAGTGTTCAGTTTGATTCAGCGAATGTAGATCTGACCACCAGGGTTGGGAACATTGCGAAGATATCGACTTGATGTTGTAGTTGTTCTACAAGGGTCATGAACAGGGTAACACCCATCTGTTCTACTGTCCCAAGAGTAGAATTGGACGGAGCCAACTATCATCAATGTAGCAGTGCACGTGCCTATACTAAAATAGTTGGGAGTACGTGGTGTACAACTATAACTTGAACGAGGAACTATCTCTTTTACACTTTTACATGTCATGCTTCCAACGGTCACATTTAGCATAATATTCTATTATACTTCCAACCTTGGATGATTCTATGGTGAATATTTGCAAGTAGACGTCTTGTTCTGTGTATTTCTGACCAGGCCATAACGCCGGATCCTTGTGAGACGCCAATTTTGACAAGAAACACCAAAAGGACAAACTCAATATGCGTCTTCATTTGTTGACAACTGCAAAAGTAATTTTTAACAATCAAACAAATAAAATAAAAATGTTGAATTTTAAAACTAAAATATTATACAGAAAGGGGAAAAGCTGTTTTCACTCTGTTTAATTATTTCTCCCAAAACAGCCAAGTTGCACCTGTTGTTGACAACTTCAATAGTAATTATAACAATAAAAACACGCTAAAAAAGGTAGAATTATTTTAAATATTATCAACAATAAGGGGGAAAGCTGTTCTCGGTATCTTATCTTATTTTTTCTCTCCAATGATTCAAAACAGTTTGTAAACTAATTAATCAAGTTGAAAAAACTTGTAATAATTTCTAACAAATATAATAAATAAAACTACTAAAATACGCATGATTAAAAATCAAATGAAATAAGCATGAACAAGAATATATATCTTATTAGACATTTTGATGTGTAATATGGCTGGATATTTTACGAGTGAAACGCTAACGAGTAACATATCCAGCCATATTACACATCAAACTGTTTAATAAGTTATTTTATTATTTAAAGCAAAATGTTGTTTTACTTGAGGGCTAGATAGACGAGTAAAAATATCGCTGGATATTTTTACTCGATCCAGTCCTACTCCTGCGATATTTTTACTGGTTGGATAATAAAGGTACTTACTGAATCTGTCTCCGACGGTAAAAATATTTATCAGTTGCATGGTAGCTGTAGCTTTAATGCCTGACTAAATTCAATCACTAAAATGTTTTCTTTATATCTATCATTTAATTGATTAGCTGATAAATTTTTAATTCATACTACATAATTATGTAATAACTAATTAGGGACGGAACAGTTGTGTTTGGGGTCAATTAATTCTACGTTTGCTCGATATTATGCCGCCCTCAGGCGTTGCACCTTATTTTTCATGTAGTCGCTCGATATTTGGTGCCTTTAAATGTAAATTCTGGTGATTGCTCTATGTATTGTGTCGTATTTGACGTTCTTTGAAAATCAAAATAAACCAAAAAATGGATGAAGAAACATGTGTAAAAGTGAATTTTTACACTAGCTAATTTTTAAGTTACCTGCTTACTTTGATGATGCAGATTTGTATTTATCCATGTATAAAGTCTATAAGCTAAAGCCACACCCTTTTCCAAATGGATGTGGCTTATCTACGAAAACATTATCTGCTTCCATTTGCTCATTTGGTTTGGAGTGTGCTGCCAGCACCTAAATAATGTATCCCAGGCCTAAAAGTTTGACTTTTCATACTATATAATTATTCTTTTTATGGAGCAAAAAACAAAAAACATACCTTTTTTGATTGCGTCTGGCGGTGAGGATCGCGTCCTGGATTGGTTCTCAGTTGACTTAACAGCTCTTGAACGTACAAAGCTAGGTAAAATTCCTTCCCGTGGTCAACCCTTATTTGATCAAACAATCCTTCCTTGATAGCTACTTTCCTTTGGAGAATAAGGAAAAAAATAAAGTAATGCTATATTAATTAAGTTCCCGGAAGTGTGCATAATTAATTAATTGCACGGTATTAAAGACAAATTCACAGTCCGTCAGCCAATCAGAAACAAGTATTTTTGTGGGTGTCTAATAGGAAACACATATCTTGTATTGTAACAACGTAGTTTGTAGTTTAAGAAATTAGGTTCTTAGGTAAATAATACTTTTAATTTAATCCAGTATGTATGTATTCATGCGCAAAATATTGTCATATGATTTATGAATTATCACTATAAATATAAGCAATATATATTTTTTAAATTATTCGTTGGATACATGTGATACATATTGATTTGTTGGATTAAAGTTATATTCATTTTTTGAAATAAAACAATATGATTAGCTATATTAAATGGGTTATTTCAGATGGTTTCGTAGGTGGTTTCAGATGGTTTCGTAGGTGGTTTCAGATGGTTTCGTAGGTGGTTTCAGAAGGTTTCGTCGGTGGTTTCAGATGGTTTCAGATGGTTTCGTAGGTGGTTTCAGATGGTTTCGTAGGTGGTTTCAGATGGTTTCGTAGGTGGTTTCAGATGGTTTCGTAGGTGGTTTCAGAAGGTTTCGTCGGTGGTTTCAGATGGTTTCAGATGGTTTCGTAGGTGGTTTCAGATGGTTTCGTAGGTGGTTTCAGAAGGTTTCGTAGGTGGTTTCAGATGGTTTCGTAGGTGGTTTCAGATGGTTTCAGGTGGTTTCGTAGGTGGTTTGAGGTGGTTTTCAGGTGGTTTCAGGTGATTCCAACTTTTAGTAACTACGTTAACAGAACTGACAATGATAAAACTCTAAAATGGGTCTAGCAATGCCGTCTCCTTGTACTTTTATTTCTAGTCGCTTTTGTAGTTGTTCCACTTGATCAGAAGTTAGGCCTCTTATTGTGGGATGTTCAGTGTAAAATGTAGAATAATTATCGTCTGAAATTATCATGTTTATTTGAAGATATAGTATGTGTTGTGGGTTCCTTTGGTACTTTGTATTTATTTCGGTTTATAATTGTTAGGCTTCGCGTCCTCTCGGATAAGGACGTTAAATCGGAGGTCCCGTCTCGCCACTCACACACTAACCATTAATCGGGGGGACGTAAAAGAACGACTGAGGACGCAGGTCACGCCCATCCTCAGTGAAAGGCCTACACTTATACTAATATATACTAATTACTAACAGCTAACTATAATGTGTAAAGCGCATTTGAATATATACACATAGAAAGTGCGCTATATAAATGCATTATCATTATCATTATCATTACTACATATATATTCACCATATCGTCCACACATTATGCAAACAGGTTCGCCATCTTGAGGCCAGCGTTGGTTCTTACTATACTTCTCAAACTCATTAATAATTCATGAGCTAATCAACCAATGTGAGCACACCATTTGTACCACGTGCATGGGTTTAAAACCCCGATGAAACACGATTATAGGTTGACCGGTGTTTGAAATATTTTCATCACTAGTGATGAAAATATTTCTAAATCTACATAGTGGTGGGAAATCTGAAAAGAATTAGTATTCTATTAGTTACTACCTACCTTACTATCCTTTATTACCTTAACCTTTCTACCTAATTTACATTATTATTATTTTTACATTATTTTTTTCCCCTTTTTTTATTGGCGTGTCCGAGTCTCGAACCTGCAACCCTTGGAGTTGAATTCCCTCTTCACACCAGCTGAGCTATTGGTGATTTGGTTGGCAAAGTAGAGTCTTATTTCCCACGCCATCAAATACTCTGTATATATTATAAGAAATTACACTGACGTCAAGTCCTCACATAAATGAACTTTATTCGCATCTTTAATGATCCTTACTGAAGTTATAACTTATATTTAAATGACAATTTGGATTATTTTCTAAAGAAAATGAAAAAAAAAACTACTTATGTAGGTAGTTACACGGTTATATTTAGAGTACAATTTGAAATATTGCTCAACTGAACAATTTCTAAGCCTATTTGTACAACTTCAAGTAAGAATCCCGTAACACTCCTTATAAACCCTACAGTATTTCGAAATCCAATAAATTCCGCACGAGAGGAATTCCAAATAACTCTCATAATCCCAGGCAATATAATGAGTGACCTATTATATTATAAAGAACTAGTCACATTCCTGCATAATGAATTATTTATTCGACTGAGAAGTAATTCCAAAAAGCTCGTGCTTCGTGTTTCATTAGGGTTTCCAAACACTCAAAAACAATAAAAGCACTCGGCCTACGGCCTCGTGCTTTCAAATGTTTTATCGTGTTTAGAAACCCTAATGAAACACTCGTACTCGTTTTTGAAATATTACGAAATAACTTCATCGTTACCATCTTGTCGTTGTTGCTCGTCAGATAAATTACGAGCATTTTCTACAGTTTTGGGACAATTTGATTCTTCTTGCTGTCCTCTTAAGTCGACTACAAGTAGCTGTCTTTTCTCAGTATTGTTTGGAAGGTGTTTAGGCTTTTTCGCGGTCTTTTGTGAGGTTGTTTTGATATTTTGTCTTTGCACAACTCTTGGCACGAAGGACGCTTTGAAACGGGGTAGCCTGGCCTTACAGTAGACTAAGAAAGACTTGGAACAAGTGGCTGGAGCTGAAGTGATTTTTAACCTCCTTGCCACCAACGCAGGCGCTTTTATATCCCGCTTTAATTTTAGTGCAAAAAAAAAAAAACACTCAGTCTTCTTCTCTTAATCTGAGTTCCGAGATTCACCCCCCCCCCCCCCCACCTCCTCCAGCTCCGATCCCCTCCTCTTCCCTCCACATCAGTCTCTTTCCTCCTTTATTAGGTATATATTTGAGATATTACGCGCGGGGTGATTGGTCGAGCGCTGTGCATTATAAGTGAGCAGAACACAGAAAAGACTGTCCTATGCCTTCTATTCCTTCACTTCTCAACACTGTGGTCAAACGACCACGCATGCGCGATAAAGCAAGTGAAATGACCCAGCACACAAATCTGACATTCGTACGGACTCTATAAAAAAAAAAACTATGGAGTAAACGACTTTCATAGCGTTTTTCTCAAAATGTAAACACAAATACCGAATAGAATAGAATTCCAAATGAGCTCGCGCAAAAGTTGGTCGAGTCAGGTCAGGGTCTACTGGTGACTCTGTAACATTGTAACCCAGTACCACCTGCCGCATGGTCGGGTTGTCGGCGACTAAACCGGCTCCCCATTAACAAAATGTTAGTGAGGAGGGTAGCCAGCAGGACGAAAAACGAAACCTGTCAAAGGGCGGATGAGCTCGTCTTGAGCCAACGGCCAGCATGCACAAAGCTTTGGTGGAGTAACACCTGACAACCGGCATATGCTGCTTGTTTTATTTGCGCTGTTCTTGTTTTTTTTCCTTGGTACGGCGGCTAACGTTCTATGCTATTTTGTTGTACTGTGGTCGTTTCCATATCGTGTATATCCCTATTGGTGTCTTTGCCCCATCACTACCACAAATGGTCCCTTTTAAACAATATATTATACATTGTGTACTGGCATTATATACTGACAGTACTTATACTGACAGTACTAACGTAATAGCGTAATAGCAGTACTGGGGTAATAGAGTAGTTGCGTATTTGCGTACTAGAGTAATAGAGTGCTAGAGTAACAGCGTACTAGCGTACTAGAGTAATAGCGCAACAGCGTACTAGCGTAATAGCGTAATAGCGTAATAGCAGTACTAGGGTAATAGAGTAATAGCGTACTAGCGTACTAGCGTACTAGCGTACTAGCGTACTAGCGTACTAGCGTACTAGAGTAATGGCGTAACAGCGTACTAGCGTAACAACGTACTAGCGTACTGGAGTAATAGCGTAACAGCGTACTAGCGTAACAGCGTACTAGCATAACAGCGTACTAGCGTAACAGCGTACTAGCGTAACAGCATACTAGCGTAACAGCGTACTAGCGTACTAGAGTACTAGCGTAACAGCGTACTAGCGTAACAGCGTACTAGAGTAATAGCGTAACAGCGTACTAGCGTACTAGCGTAATAGCAGTACTAGGGTAATAGAGTAATAGCGTAACAGCGTAACAGCGTACTAGCGTACTAGAGTACTAGAGTAATGGCGTAACAGCGTACTAGCGTAATAGCAGTACTAGGGTAATAGAGTAATAGCGTAACAGCGTAACAGCGTACTAGCGTACTAGAGTACTAGAGTACTAGAGTAATGGCGTAACAGCGTACTAGCGTAATAGCAGTACTAGTGTACTAGAGTACTAGAGTAATAGCGTAACAGCGTACTAGCGTAACAGCGTACTAGCGTACTAGCGTACTAGAGTAATAGCGTAACAGCGTACTAGCGTAACAGCGTACTAGCGTAACAGCGTACTAGCGTAACAGCGTACTAGCGCACTAGAGTACTAGCGTAACAGCGTACTAGCGTACTAGAGTAATAGCGTAACAGCGTACTAGCGTAACAGCGTACTAGCATAACAGCGTACTAGCGTAACAGCGTACTAGCGTAACAGCATACTAGCGTAACAGCGTACTAGCGTACTAGAGTACTAGCGTAACAGCGTACTAGCGTAACAGCGTACTAGAGTAATAGCGTAACAGCGTACTAGCGTACTAGCGTAATAGCAGTACTAGGGTAATAGAGTAATAGCGTAACAGCGTAACAGCGTACTAGCGTACTAGAGTACTAGAGTAATGGCGTAACAGCGTACTAGCGTAATAGCAGTACTAGGGTAATAGAGTAATAGCGTAACAGCGTAACAGCGTACTAGCGTACTAGAGTACTAGAGTACTAGAGTAATGGCGTAACAGCGTACTAGCGTAATAGCAGTACTAGTGTACTAGAGTACTAGAGTAATAGCGTAACAGCGTACTAGCGTAACAGCGTACTAGCGTACTAGAGTAATAGCGTAACAGCGTACTAGCGTAACAGCGTACTAGCGTAACAGCGTACTAGCGTAACAGCGTACTAGCGTACTAGAGTACTAGCGTAACAGCGTACTAGCGTACTAGAGTAATAGCGTAACAGCGTACTAGCGTAACAGCGTACTAGCGTAACAGCGTACTAGCGTACTAGAGTACTAGCGTAACAGCGTACTAGCGTAATAGCAGTACTAGGGTAATAGAGTAATAGCGTAACAGCGTAACAGCGTACTAGCGTACTAGAGTACTAGAGTACTAGAGTAATGGCGTAACAGCGTACTAGCGTAATAGCAGTACTAGTGTACTAGAGTACTAGAGTAATAGCGTAACAGCGTACTAGCGTAACAGCGTACTAGCGTACTAGAGTAATAGCGTAACAGCGTACTAGCGTAACAGCGTACTAGCGTAACAGCGTACTAGCGTAACAGCGTACTAGCGTACTAGAGTACTAGCGTAACAGCGTACTAGCGTACTAGAGTAATAGCGTAACAGCGTACTAGCGTAACAGCGTACTAGCGTAACAGCGTACTAGCGTACTAGAGTACTAGCGTAACAGCGTACTAGCGTAACAGCGTACTAGAGTAATAGTGTAACAGCGTAAGAGCGTACTAGAGTACTAGCATACTAGAGTACTAGCGTACTGGAGTAATAGCGTAACAGCGTACTAGCGTAACAGCGTACTAGCGTAACAGCGTACTAGCGTAACAGTGTACTAGAGTACTAGCGTAACGGCGTACTAGCGTACTGGCGTACTAGCGTAATAGCAGTACTAGGGTAATAGAGTAATAGCGTACTAGCGTACTAGAGTACTAGAGTAATAGCGTAACAGCGTACTAGCGTAACAGCGTACTAGCGTAATAGCGTAACAGTGCACTAGCGTAACAGCATACTAGAGTACTAGAGTAATAGCGTAACAGCGTACTAGCGTAACAGCGTACTAGAGTACTGTTTTGTGTAAAATGTCAAGCTCTAAATCGACATATTTGTTCTTACAACCCGCGCTTGGTAAACGGAATACCGATTGACAATCGGATCACGCGAGTAAGTTCAGCGACTTACAGTAATAAAACTTGTATTGTTGATAATGATATTTCATGTATGATATATTTTTGTTTATTCTACTTGTTTGCACGCCCTTGACGACAGTGAAATCACTCTCGCGCGCTGATTGCGCTTGTGCTGTAGTTATATAATGTCCTCAAATTGAACTCGTTCTGGAACTCAGAAGATTTGTAAACATACACAATTGATCTATCGTAGGTCTGTATAATTGACGGTTTTTCTCTCTACAAAAGAGCAAGAGAGCAATTTTACAATTTAACAATAACTAAAGTAATTGGAAGTTAACGGCTAGAAGTTTACCTAGCACAGGTAAGACAAGCAAGCGTGCCTTTAAAAGTGAGTGTTTTATAATATCGGTCACACCCTGGGGCCGGGGGGGGGGGGGGGGGGGGGGGGGGGGGGGGTGGCGGGTGGATGGGTACTACCACCCCAACTTGGGTGTGGGTGTACCGCCACGTCCTCAGAACCCTGACCCTATCCCAGACCTAGAATTTTGATTTCACATACCCTATCCCAGACTAAACCTAAGATTGTACACCCTGGCCCAGACTAAAAAAAACGCAAAAAAACGCAAAAACGGTTATATTTGCCAATTGTTTAATTCAATTTAAATCGTTTTCTGTGCCGGCAGAAAACGTAGCCTAGCAGGCTAAAACAACAACAGACAAAATGTCAAAAAGATACCTTATCCCAGACAAAAACATTACCCTACCCCAGACAAATTGTAAAAAAATGATACCCTACCCCAGACCTAAAAGCCGAAAAACCATACCCTATCGGGTGGCACATACCCGTATAGTAAATATAGAGGAGTACCAACGCCCCCCCTCCCCCCCCCCCCACCCCCCGGGGGTCACACTGGCAAATGAGCTAGAAACGCGCTAAGTAAACAACGAGCAAAAAAATGTTAACTTTTATCTGTTTGTACATACGATATGATAGGCCCCATTCCCACTAGCCTGCTAAAGTTTGGCTCAACCAAAATTCATACCAAAGTTTATTTCAACCAAAGTTTGGTTTGGAAACTTTATTCGCACTATAATGTTAGGCCGATCGCAAACGTCAACCAAGTGTCAATTGATAGATACATTTTAATAAGCGTCACGTTTTGGAGCAGATTCAGCTATTTTTAAATTTTTAACTACATTATTGTTATTAAAAAATATAGAACATCTATTAAAAAAATAGAACATTTCCCCGTACAAATCACGATAATATCACGGATTCATCTCTCTTCGATTGATCGAGCTAGTTTGTGGTTTTTGTTGGCTTTGAACACACACATTGAAGAATCCAGGTTGACGTGATAATTACCAAACCTGTCAATTACCAAACCTGTCAAAATTGATTTTTTGAAGTTTGTTTGGCAGCGACAAATTTTGTCCCAACACAAAAATATATCCGCATTGCACTTTTCCTACCTCGTCGATGACAGAGTTTTTTGGTACAACAAACAAAATTTGGGCCCAAAATTTGTTCTAGTGCGGCCCCGGGTGTTTTCGCAATTTTATTGTTTGTTCGATGAGAAATGCCAGGAATGTGTCAAGATTTTTGATCTAAACAAGCCCAGTCAAAAGAAAAACGTTTTGCTGTCGGAAGAACATCATTATTATTTTTTTTGATAATATATTTATTACATGATATTTATTATCAATTTTTACCCTCGACTTTTTTCCCTCGACCCTCGACCCTGTTTGCACAGTCATACTAAATCCGCTCTATGTCGGACAGTTGACGTATTATCTTTTTTTAAAAGTAATTATTGACAACGTGTTACATTACATCTATCTATCTATCATCTCTTTTTTTTTTAGCGTTTACACGTTGTCGTCATCCCGCACAATTCCCAGAGCATAATTTTCAAATCCCCCATAATCTTCTAAAAAATTCCGCATCAATTATTTAAATATAAAGCCAATTTTAATACGGAAATATACACTGTACTTATAAGAAATATATCTAATCAGGAGAAAATGTAATAACCTTGCGGATAAAACAGGCACCACTGGTTCCTTTGTCAGGTATCACTGGCAATGTTTTCAAAGGCGGATTGTATAAGTGCACTTACCCAAGTGATGGAATCCAGCGATATAAATCATACTCCATGTATGTGACATTGCTTATTTCGACAAGATTGCTGTTTGCACCATACGCATCAATTGGGTAGAAATGTCGTCCTTCACTGTTGGTGTACTTTGCTATACCGTACTTGATATTGCAAGTACGGCATTCCAACGTTACTTTAGTTGAAGGAACTGGCCCGTCAACACAAAATACCACAGCCTTCGATGGTGGATTGTACATCCCCAAAGTGCCACCGCACGACAAACAATCCTTAACTGGTGGCGTTAAGAACATGTTGTACCAATTTTCTTCTTCTTTTGATAAGTTCCACAAACTCTTATCGAATGTCTCGTCAAAATCGCGATCTAGAAACGACGGACAATAACATTCGAGAAATCGAATGTTCACTTCGAGATCCTCGAGTGACATGTCGACGCAATTCGACTTCATGATATTGTTTATGTACTTCATTCGAAGCAAGGTGGTTTTCTCTTTCCTACAATAACTTGCTGGAACATGCTTGAGGGTCTTCCTTATCAACAACACAGTTGGGAGGGATATCTTTTCGTACAACAAAAGTAACGCATCGTCCTCGCTTATTTCTAGTTTGTTTGCCAGTATTTCAGTTAAATCGACTTCCTTCAAATCATTTAGCATCGACCCAATTTTTTGTAACAATGTGTTTGCGTTGGAAATGCTTTCTCTTATAGTGCCGGGCATAAAATCCAAACCTCGCAGTTTTTTTCGCTTTGAAGCCATCCTTTCACAAACACGATGTGTGAAATGCTGGGTTCAAGTTAGGAAGCTCGATACTAAGAACGGCTGCGAGGGAGACTAGGTTTTAGTAGCCTGCGTACAGCCGGTTTATTTACCCGGCTGTACGCAGGCTGGGTTACTTTATGACTGTGTCACAGTCCCCTCTACTCGTCACCTGCCCCCCGCACATGATCCTAAAGTTCTAAGGCGCCTTAAAATAATAATAATAATAATTACGCTAGTACGCTAATACGATATTACTCTATTACCCTAGTACTCCAGTACGCTAGTACGCTGTTACGCTATTACTCTAGTACTCTAGTACGCTGTTACGCTAGTACGCTGTTACGCTAGTACGCTGTTACGCTAGTACGCTGTTACGCTAGTACGCTGTTACGCTATTACTCTAGTACGCTGTTACGCTAGTACGCTGTTACGCTAGTACTCTAGTACGCTAGTACGCTGTTACGCTGTTACGCTAGTACGCTGTTACGCTATTACTCTAGTACGCTAGTACGCTGTTACGCTAGTACGCTGTTACGCTATTACTCTAGTACTCTAGTACGCTATTACTGCTAGTACGCTATTACTGCTATTACGCTAGTACGCTAGTACGCTGTTACGCCATTACTCTAGTACTCTAGTACTCTAGTACGCTAGTACACTGTTACGCTGTTACGCTATTACTCTATTACCCTAGTACTGCTATTACGCTAGTACGCTGTTACGCCATTACTCTAGTACTCTAGTACTCTAGTACGCTAGTACGCTGTTACGCTGTTACGCTATTACTCTATTACCCTAGTACTGCTATTACGCTAGTACGCTAGTACGCTGTTACGCTATTACTCTAGTACGCTGTTACGCTAGTACGCTGTTACGCTAGTACTCTAGTACGCTAGTACGCTGTTACGCTAGTACGCTGTTACGCTAGTACGCTGTTACGCTAGTACGCTGTTACGCTAGTACGCTGTTACGCTAGTACGCTGTTACGCTAGTACGCTGTTACGCTAGTACGCTGTTACGCTAGTACGCTGTTACGCTATTACTCTAGTACGCTAGTACGCTGTTACGCTAGTACGCTGTTACGCTATTACTCTAGTACTCTAGTACGCTATTACTGCTATTACGCTAGTACGCTAGTACGCTGTTACGCCATTACTCTAGTACTCTAGTACTCTAGTACGCTAGTACGCTGTTACGCTGTTACGCTATTACTCTATTACCCTAGTACTGCTATTACGCTAGTACGCTGTTACGCCATTACTCTAGTACTCTAGTACTCTAGTACGCTAGTACGCTGTTACGCTGTTACGCTATTACTCTATTACCCTAGTACTGCTATTACGCTAGTACGCTAGTACGCTGTTACGCTACTACTCTAGTACTCTAGTACGCTTATTACTCTATTACCCTAGTACTGATATTACGCTAGTACGCTAGTACGCTGTTACGCTATTACTCTAGTACTCTAGTACTCTAGTACTCTAGTACTCTAGTACGTTATGCTGCGCGAGCCCGCATCCAAGATGGCGGACGAGTAGTGTTCACGTTGTTGGCTGAGAACTAAATGGCGTAGTACTACATATCAATCAAACCATACATCAATCAATAGTCTAAAGAACCAGATAAACTTACAATTAACTCAATGAAACAGATGTGGAAAGAAGAACTGTTACCTAGTATTAGGAGTGAAATAAGAAACGAAATCAAAGTAGAGATTGACCAACTGAAGCAATCTATCAACCAACTCTCAGATCGGTATACTCAGATCGAAAATTCTCAATCATTTATCTCACAAAAATTTGATGAAATGGTTAGATCACTACAAGAGTCCAAGAGTCACATCTTATCCCTAGAACACAAAATAAAGAAGCAAGAGAGTTTAATGGCAGAGCTAAAAGAAGAAGCGAGTTCTCGCGATGAAGAATTGGATGAAATGCAACAATATTCTAGACGAGACTGTATTGAAATAGTGGGGATTCCGCGTCTGCCACAAGATAATCCTCGGAAATTGTTTAAAGAGTTATGTTCCTCGATTGATATCAATTTGGAAGACCACGAGATCTCAACAGTTCATCGGCTTCCCGATACGAAGAAAACGAAAAACCGAATGATTGCTAAACTTGTTCGCCGCGATATGAAAGAAAGGATTTATCAGAGCAAAAAAAAACTGGTAGGTAAAACTTCAAAGATATTACCATCAGTTAACTCAGATAAATCGTTAACTAATCCATCCAAGATATTCATTAATGAATCCTTAACAAGCATGAGAAAGCAAATATTCAGTAAAGCGTACAAATACAAGAAAGATAACGACTTCAAGTACCTATGGACATCCAATGGTAAAATATTCTTAAAAGAGAATGATTCTTCACCAGTAAATAGTTTTACCACCATGAGAGCCTTTGAAGACTTTGAAGTGTCACACTAGAAATAAAACATTGACTATCAAATGAATCATACAGAAAAATCAGATACTGATTTCTACAACTTGCTTCCAAATCCTGATCAATCTGATGAGCAAGACTTAGACAACATGCTTCAACTACCATCATCTGAATATTTCTCAGCTTCTGAACTTAACAATTTTCTTAATTCCAAAAACTGTACCAAATCATTATCAAGTATTCATTTTAATATAAGAAGCCTACCCAAAAATTTTGATCAATTGAATGATCACCTTTCTACATTTGATAGGATAATAGATATAATAGCTATTTCAGAAACTAGGCTTAATGACAAGACTGTTTCTAATATTGATCTTCCCCATTATGATTTATTTCAAGATAATTCCCCAACTATGGCAGGTGGTGTTGCTCTATATATATCCAAACATCTCAAATCAAAACATAGACCTGATCTTAAGCTTCAAATGGAGTCAGTTGAATCTTGCTGGGTTGAATTTGACACTTCTAAGTCTAGAAGTACAATAATTGGCTGTGTTTATAGACACCCACATGCCAGCCTTGAGGAATTCACTCAACAATTAGAAGAATTAATTAAACAATTTAGTAATAACCAAACTATTTACATACTAGGTGATTTTAATATTGACCTTCTGAAATATGAGGATCACCTACTTACTGAAAATTATGTTAATATGTTGTTTAGTAATTCTTTTTATCCACTTATAACTAAACCTACTAGAATAACTGACCACTCTGCTACCCTCATCGACCATATTTATACAAATTCTCCTAATTTTGACTTTACCGCAGGAATTATATCACTTGATATTACAGATCATTTACCTATCTTTTGTGTTTTACCAGATAATAAGAGTAAAGACAAAACAATTATTTACTATAGAGATTACAGTAAATTTAACAAGGAAAGGTACTTGCATGACCTACAAAATATCAATTGGCATTCTACTTATGATAACAATTTAAATATTTCTGCAATGAATATTGTAAATAACATTCAAACAGTAATAGACAAACATGCTCCAATGAAATTAGCATCAAGAAGGAAAACAAAAGTCCTGAAGAAACCATGGCTAACCAAGGGAATACTTCAATCCATTAAAACCAAACAAAAAATGTATCACAACTCAAGAATGAATCCGCAGGACATTGAAAAGTCAGTTAAGTACAAAAACTATTCCAACTTACTAAATAACATTATAAAACAGAAGAAAAAATTATATTGGACAGAACAGTTTGATAACCATAAAACTAATTTAAAGAAAACATGGAAATTGATAGGTCAACTAGTGAAGAGGAAAACTAAATCTGAATTGTTTCCTGATAAGCTAGTGATTAACGACATTGATTATCTTGATAAGAATCAAATAGCTGAACAATTCAACAAATATTTTACTAGTATTGGTCCCGAACTTGCTAGTAAGATAACTGATACTGATGAGGATGTTACAAAATATATCCTATCATCACCTACATCCAGTTTTTACTTATCTCCAGTATCAAAATTGGAAGTTAGTCATAGACTCAAATCTCTTCAGACCAAAAAATCATCCTCTGATATACCTTACTACTTCATTAAATTGGCTAGCGAGGAATTGGCTGATCCTATTACCTTCTTGGTTAACGAATCTATAAAACAAGGAATTGTTCCTGATTTATTCAAAGTTTCTTGTGTAATACCAATATACAAAAATGTTGATTCAACAAATCCATCTAATTACAGACCAATAGCTATCTTACCATCCTTAAATAAGATCCTTGAGCGAATTGTTTATGACCAACTTTTACACTTCTTAGATAAATATAATATAATTCATAAACATCAATTTGGATTCAGAAAAAATCATTCTACAGAACAAGAGATCCTTGAGTTGACAGACACCATAAAGAAATCAATTGACAATAAAGAACTAACTTGTGGTATTTTTTTGGACTTCACCAAAGCATTTGACACAGTTGATCATAAAATACTTCTTTCAAAACTTTCTAAATATGGTATCAGAGGGCTAGCCTTGAGCTGGTTTACTAATTACTTAACCAATAGAAAACAACAGGTTAAAATTAATAATATTACTTCTGATCTTAGAGAAATCATATGTGGTGTACCGCAAGGTAGCACTCTTGGTCCCTTATTGTTTCTCCTTTACATTAATGACCTTCCAAATTCTTCTGACAAACTAAGTTTCAGAATGTTTGCTGATGATAGCAATATCTTCTATTCCCATAAAGATCCCATGGTAATGGAAAATGTTGTTAATACTGAACTTGATTTAGTATTTAAATACTGTAAAATAAATAAGCTAACAATAAATTTTAAGAAAACTCATTTCATCATATTTAAATCTGCTAGGAAAAAAATTGATAAGATCAATATCTCACATATTGATCAAAAAGAATATGTGAAATATTTAGGAGTATATATTGACCAACACCTGAACTGGGAGCAACACATTAAAGTTGTTCACAGCAAGGTATCAAAAAATATTGGCATAATAAGGAAACTCAGATATTATGTCAATATTAAAACTTTAAGAGATATTTATTACTCACTAATATATCCATATCTTACATATGGAATCCTATCATGGGGAAGCACTTATAAATCAAATTTATCAAGAATAACAACTATTCAAAACAAATGCATAAGAAGCATGTTTTTTGCTGGTAAATATGAACATGCACCTCCTCTTTATAATTTTTTAAATATCCTTGTATTTAAAAATATTTTTGTATTTAAAGCAGCTACATTCGCATATCAAATTATTCATAACAAAGAATCAATTCCTATAGTATTTCATCATATATTAAAAATGGCTGAAGAACAGCATTCTTATAATACAAGATTTGCCTCTCGAGGGAATATAGTTCGTCCTCGTGTTAATACTAACTATGGCAAGTTTGCTTTTCAATTCTTTATCTCCAAAATTTGGGAAGAGATCCCAACACATATTAAAAAAATGACCTCCTACTCCTTATTTAGAATCTGTTTCAAAATCTATTGGATGCAATCACAAATCTAGATTGTATATACACTTAATTATTACTTCGTGAAATATTAATTGTTTATCAAATATTTCGCGAATTAATAAATTATTAATTTATTTTGACTCCCCCTTCTTGGTCTACATTTATTATTATAATTAATCTTTATTCAGTGGGTGGTTGTTGACTCGAAAGTTTATACTACTTCAACAACCACACACACTCTATTTATTATACTTTTTGATAGCTTACTACATTTATATGTATTTCTATTTGTAATTATGTAAATTATTCATATTGTATTTTCTTTATTGTTATAATGTGTGTGAATAAAAAATAAAAAAAAATAAAAATACGCTAGTACGCTGTTACGCTAGTACGCCGTTACGCTAGTACGCTGTTACGCTATTACTCTAGTACTCTAGTACGCTATTACTCTAGTACTCTAGTACGCTATTACTCTATTACCCTAGTACTGCTATTACGCTAGTACGCTAGTACGCTGTTACGCCATTACTCTAGTACTCTAGTACTCTAGTACTCTAGTACGCTACATTACCAGAAATCTAAGACATTTTACGTCCGCGATATTATGACCAGCGGTCTACTGGCAGTCCAGAATTATCCTGGAATTTCTATCGAAATAAATTAATTTATCAAAACCAAACTACTATAAGTTTGTTTAGAAGTACCAAGCGCTTCTGGTGCAGTTGAGATATTTAAAATTGAAGCGCTCGCTTACGCTCGGCATAGAATAATTCGAACGAATTAGGTCACTTAGAAAACTTCAAAAGGACATAGGAAGCCCATGCTATGAACTTTGAATTTTGAATTTCCCGCTTAAGAAGCCTTCGGATTCTTTAAACAGCGGTATAACACGTAAAATCACCAGGCTACTAAGCTGTAAACATTGCAATCGACTCGACGATCGAAACAAGCTTCTTTGCAGGATTTATCGGTCATTTTTTATGATATTTTGGTGTAAAATTGAAATTTTTAAAACTAAAAAATTATCACTTTTTACCGTTAATCTGCGTCATTGGTGTATTACCTGAAAAGACTTCTAAAACAGCATTGAAAAGCCCGTAATCTCAGAAGCATTTTAAGAAGGCGGCAAGGATGGATCCATGTAAACTATCGATGGCAGGCGATGCTGAACACAAGGTAAATTACACATTTTTCGCTGAAATACAGACTAAAGTAAAGCAATTATTTCTCGATAATGTTATTCCTTCGTGCTGCATATTGAGAAAACTAAATCAAACGTAACTTGCATAAATGAATAGAACTTATACTCGAGTTAAAAGTTAGGAGGCGGCACCGATAGTACAATGATATTTAGCAAATATATTAGACATTTTCTTTCTGAGCCCATAATTACATTTATCAGTAATTCTGAGCGGCCATTTTTAAATGCCACAAATCTAACTTTAGCATGCGGTGACGTCACATGTCTTCGATTTCTGGTAATGGTACGCTGTTACGCTGTTACGCTATTACTCTATTACCCTATTACTGCTATTACGCTAGTACGCTAGTACGCTATTACTCTATTACCCTAGTACTGCTATTACGCTAGTACGCTAGTACGCTGTTACGCTACTACTCTAGTACTCTAGTACGCTAGTACGCTTATTACTCTATTACCCTAGTACTGATATTACGCTAGTACGCTAGTACGCTGTTACGCTATTACTCTAGTACTCTAGTACGCTAGTACGCTAGTACGCTGTTACGCTATTACTCTAGTACTCTAGTACGCTAGTGCGCTGTTACGCTAGTACGCTATTACTCCAGCACTCTAATACCCTAGTACGGCTATTACGCTATTACGCTATTACTGGCCTCTAATCCCCTAGTATCCCTTACGATATTTCTGTAATACTGCAGTATGATGTTTCTATTTAACTTATCATCTAATACCCGTATATTTTCTTACTTTCTTATACTACTCTTCTAACGTGCAAGCTACCAGTAATTTTTTATTTTAAAGGCTGTTGTCTGCAAAGATGGGGGTTTTACGTTGGGAGGGTATTGATACGTTTATCCGGCGTACTAAGTAATTTTCAGCGGAACATGCGGGATTTTTTGGGCATGGTGTAACAACCGGCCACCCACATGCAGTCCTGAACATTTCAGCACGTCAAGAACATCAAAAATAGGCAGTCTAAGACTGCATGAGGCTACTGCTTGAAACAGATAATATATAAACTGAACAATCAATGTGCAAAAATAATGTTCGATCTGAAGAAGAGATAGAAATGAATCGGCAGGAAGTCTAAGTGGCTGTTTATATGAAGGCGAGTTGTCCCTGCTAAGCGGGATAACTCTATTGTTTTGAGTCCCACGGGCATGGAATACAAAACAAAAGAGTTATCCCGGCTAGCAGGGACAACTAGCTTTCATATAAACAGCCCCTTAGAGAACAATATGTATTTGTGCAGTCGCGTCCAAATTTGCAGAACAATAATAAAACTGATAGTTGTCGAAGCTTATTTATTGTAGAACAGAGCAGAGCAATATTCCCGGTAATATTGTACACTATTTATGTGCACCTTTCATTACGTTTATAGCGAATGTTGTTTCGGCGGCTATTCGCACCAATTTTACTATACGAAAATATTTGTCAAAAGCTCATTCTTAGAATAAAATTCATTTAGTATTTTGAAGAGTGACAAACATAGAGCAAAATGTGAGATTCTTGACCTGATATATGTTGATCTGACCTTAAAAATGCCAAAAATCGAAGGGCACTTCTATCGGTGTGTCATGACTAATGTCGGGCTAATGCCATGCCCCGGTGCCATGCTTTTGTTGTCAAAACAAATCATCCTTTTCACGGTTTTAAACGTCTCATTAAACCTAAAAAACTTCATGAATAGTACAAATACACATTAAAAATTATTTTTCTTTAGACAGATATGAAGTAGCAGCCAAAATATAAACGCATCGATCGTTCAAAGATGGCCACTCTTTCGAATTCTCGAAATTACAGTCACACCATGTGTCGAACACGTGACGAAATTGGTATTTTCGGGTTTCCTGTGGTGTTATGGACTTGCTTGCTATCTTACATACACGACAGCAATAAGGCTACACCTCCATATATGGAGTAGTAGCCTCAAAAACGTTCAGAACATCAAGACATCACACAAGAATAAGAACGAATAGTGGCAGACGCTTAAGTTAGAATGGAAAAATTAATATATTATTGTGTAAAATGTAAAATGTTAAGTGTAAATGTGTAAAATGTGTAAAATGTAAAGTGAAAGAGTGAATACAAAACACGACCACATCAGCTATATATGCTGTATTAATTGTAAATGATGTACTGTTTATTTATTAAAAAAAAAGCTATATATGCTGTAAAAATATATCGTGTATAAATACATAAATACAGATTGTGTAAGATTACCTTTGCTAAACTGGTGTATTTTGTAAATACTTTTTAAACCTCCTCTAAATAAAGTTAATCAATCAATCAATCAATCAATCAATCAATCAATCAATCAATAGAATGGAATAGAATGGAATAGAATGGAATAGAATGGACTAGAATAGAATAGAATAGAATAGAATAGAATAGAATAGAATAGAATAGAATAGAATAGAATAGAATAGAATAGAATGGAATGGAATGGAATGGATTGGAATGGAATGGAATGGAATGGAATGGAATGGAATGGAATAGAATAGATTAGAATGGAATAGAATGGAATAGAATGGAATAGAATAGAATGGAATGGAATGGAATGGAATGGAATGGAATGGAATGGAATGGAATGGAATGGAATGGAATGGAATGGAATGGAATGGAATGGAATGGAATGGAATGGAATGGAATGGAATGGAATGGAATGGAATGGAATGGAATGGAATGGAATGGAATGGAATGGAATGGAATGGAATGGAATGGAATGGAATGGAATGGAATGGAATGGAATGGAATGGAATGGAATGGAATGGAATGGAATGGAATGGAATGGAATGGAATGGAATGGAATGGAATGGAATGGAATGGAATGGAATGGAATGGAATGGAATGGAATGGAATGGAATGGAATGGAATGGAATGGAATGGAATGGAATGGAATGGAATAGAATGGAATAGAATAGAATAGAATAGAACAGAATGAAATAGAATAGAACAGAATAGAATGGAATAAAATAGAATGAACGGAATTGAATGGAATATAGTAGAATAGAATAGAGTAGAATAGAATGGAATAGAATAGAATAGAATAGAATAGAATAGAATAGAATAGAATAGAATAGAATAGGTAAATAAATAAGTTTTAAGCTGATTATATATACAAAGGCTTTCAAGCAGGGCGGATCCAGAAATTTGTCAGGGTGGAGTCACAATTGCAAAGGTGTCAGGGGTGTCCGGTCTCTAATTGCCTTAAATAAAATAGGGGTAATTTCGGCGCCAGGGGGGTGTCCGGTGCCTGAAGGGACACCCATAGACCCGCCCTTGTCAAGTAATTAACGCGAAAGAGGCACCGATGATTCAATATCAGTATCTTTATTATGATGCAAGTAAAACTCCAGGACTTCAACTAACTAATGCGTCTCAGCCACCATTCATTTATAGAGAGATACCGTGGGAAAGTATCTCACTAATTTCCTATTTATGGGTGTTAGCTAAGTAGCACCAGAGAGATGAAATTCCTTCTACAAGTGCATGATTATAGTAAATATGATTATATGTGCATGTAGAAATAGTTATGGGAATTTTACTGCATTCCCTTCTGATAAAACTAAGGCATTGTCCTCGATGCACTACAATAAAATGAAGGTTTTTTTTGTTTATCTTTTTGTTGTTGTTGAATACATGACAGTCAATTCAAAAAACATTGTCTTCAATAGGCTAGGCTTCAAGTCGACGCGACTAGACCTCAAGGTAGCATGGGTAGAAATCACCGAATTAAGCCGATAAATGCACACAGTATCTAATGCAATACCACGCGCACTCAATCAACTAATTATGTATAATTCGCCGCTTTGGTGATTTCTACCCATGCTAACTTTCTGTCTAGTCGCGTAGACTTGAAGCCTATTGACGACAATGTTTTTTGAATTGACTGTATATATAAAAGCCATCTATGGATTTTAGGCAATTTTAGGCGATTTTAGCAAAAAGCTCTTAAAAAATTTAAGGCGATCTTAGGCGATTTTGAGCGATCTTGCGACTAGGCGTAGGCCTAAAAAGTCTAAATAGCGACTACAAAAATGTTTGAAAAATATGAAAAGTTATTATTGTCAATTGCTGCTACTACAAATTTAAGTTCATAAGATGCATATACAGTGGAACCCTGTTAATCCAGGACTTCAACTAACTAATGCGTCTCAGCTACCATTCATTTATAGAGAGATACCGTGGGAAAGTATCTCACTAATTTCCTATTGATGGGTGTTAGCTAAGTAGCACCAGAGAGATGAAATTCCTTCTACAATTGCATGATTATAGTAAATATGATTATATGTGCATGTAGAAATAGTTATGGGAATTTTACAGCATTCCCTTCTGATAAAACTAAGGCATCGTCCTCGATGCACTACAATAAAATGAAGTTTTTTTTGTTTATCTTTTTGTTGTTGTTGGATACAGTCAATTCAAAAAACATTGTCGTCAATAGGCTTCGCGCGACTAGACCTCAAGGTAGCATGGGTAGAAATCACCAAATTAAGCGGATAAATGCACACAGTATCTAATGCGATACCACGCGCACTCAATCAACTCGCCGCTTTGGTGATTTCTACCCATGCTACCTTTCGGTCTAGTCGCGTAGACTTGAAGCCTATTAACGACAATGTTTTTTGAATTGACTGTATATACAAAAGCCATCTATGGATCTTAGGCAATTTTAGGCGATTTTATCAAAAAGCTCCTAAAATCTAAGGCGATCTTTAATAGGCAATTTTAGGAGATTTTAGCAAAAAGCTCCTAAAATCTAAGGTGATCTTAGGCGATTTTGAGCGATCTTGCGACAAGGCGTAGGCCTAAAAAGTCTAAATAGCGACTACAAAAATGTTTGAAAAATATGAAAAGTTATTATTGTCAATTGCTTCAAATTTAAGTTCATAAGATGCATATACAGTGGAACCCCGTTAATCTGGCCACCGAAGGGACAGCCCAAAGTGGCCGTATTAACGGGCCGGGGTGGCCGTATTAGGCGGGTAAATTTTATAGAAAATGTATGGGCATGCATTTCGTCGGGACCTCAAAAACTGGCCGTATTAACCGGTTGGCCGTATTGACCGGGTGGCCGTATTAACCGGGTGGCCGTATTAACCGGGTGGTCGTATTAACCGGTGGCCGTATAAGGCGGGGTTCCACTCTACATTTATTTCAAAAAACGCTGTCTCCACTTAAGCTTCCAAGACCGAAATTCATAGATACACAGTTTGATTGAGTGAACATGAAACAGTTGCGCAGTATCCCCACTGGAATATAGAATGTCCGACAAACAGCGTATATTTCAGAAAGATTTACAGCATTTACGTATTCTGATAGAATACATAAATTCCAAGACAGACTTATAGAGTTTTAAGTAAACTATATATATTCGTGCTGTATATTCAGAAAAAAAACGTATTTGGTTTGTCGAACGTAGCAACAGTGACTAAGGAGTGGGGCGTAAGTGTTTGCAGTCATGCAGCTTCGCGTTATTTTTGGTACGGTTTGTTTTCATTCATAACTGCTATTTTGCAGTGTCGCAAATCTTGCAGTTGCGGATTTTAGGAAATTTTGGTGAGATTGTGCGAGTTTTGTCGATTTTTGTGTGCGGTTTTGCGGTTTCCAATACCCTCTTACGCCCCCCTCACTAAGGTAGAACACAATGAATAGTGAATCTATGAATAAATGCTGGTTTTGTGCTGATAATCTATTGAAATTACACTTGTTATCAACAAAATGAATTGTACTACAACAACTCAAATATTCACACTGTGTTATTAGTTTAAATTCTATAGAAAACAAGTTTTATTTCAATACATTACCAGCACAAAACCAGCATTCATTTCGGTCTTGGCTTGATTGGCTTGTTGCTTTACCGCGACAACGAGTTTTAAAATATGGCTGACGACAACAGCAAGGAGGACTTTCAGCAGTGCTAAAATATGGCTGACGACAACAGCAAGAAGGAGTTTCAGCATTGCTAAAATGATTTTATCACAGTCGTGTCAACACTTGTGTTTACACTGCAAAAACGGCTGATTAGATACAACACAGTATATTGCGTTAATCATGCATTCAGGATAACACTTTATAGTGGGTAAACTCAACTCATTATTGAGAGTAAACATAAATGTACTCAATATATTGAGTTTAACCTCACTTTTACTCAATAATGAGTTGGGATTACTCACTATTGAGTTGGGTTAACTCACTATAAAGTGTCATCCTGAATGCATGATTAACGCAATATACTGTGTTGCATCTACTCAGCCGTTTTTGCAGTGTAAGATTAAAGTTTTTATGATGTGCAGAATTGTCAGGACATTTGTATTTTTTCCTGATCGAACTCGAACAATCACTTAGTACATCTGACCAGGTATATTATAAAGATTACGAGAAGTAGTATTATGATCACCACGGCCGCCACGCCTATTGACAACGAGATGAAGAGGGTATTTCCTGCAGTAGCTAAAATGAAATTATGAAATATATTAAAATAGTGTTCTACCGAGAATAGTTAGCCAACCAGCCAGCCTACCAACTAATCAACGACTAAACCCGCATTGCATTAGCTAGTAAATGTACCAACCTATCAACTAATCAGGTAGCCTACCAACTAACCAACCACTAAACCCGCATTGAATTAGCTAGTAAATGTACCAATCTATCAACTAATCAGCCAGCCTACCAACTAACCAACAACTAAACCCACATTGAAGTAGCTAGTAAATGTACCAACCTATCAACTAATATCAGCCAGCCTACCAGCTAACCAACAACTAAACCCGCATTGAATTAGCTAGTAAATATACCAACCTATCAAATTATCAGCCAGCCAGCCAGCCTACCAACTAACCAACAACTAAACCCGCATTGAATTAGCTAGTAAATGTACTAACCTATCAACTAATCAGCCAGCCAGCCTACCAACTAATCAACGACTAAACCCACATTGAATTAGCTAGTAAATGTACCAACCTATCAACTAATCAGCCAGCCTACCAACTAACCAACGACTAAACACACATTGAATTAGCTGGTAAATGTACAAACCTATCAACTAATCAGCCAGCCTACCAACTAACCAACGACTAAACGACTAAGCCTACAATGGCTGATTTTAATAAAATAAATCATCACTTAATTGACATCACTGAAAAGTGTGTGAGCAATTTTTAATATTTATCTTTTACGCGATTCCGTCTATGGCTGCCATGTATGAATTGTGTCATTAAAGTAAAGTAATATTAAAGTTAAAGTTATGTTTAAAAAACGTGATGTGACGTGAAATTTTAACCAAGCTTTCCGCGCATGTGCACTGTATCCGTAAAATTAGTTTAAAATAATCTTATAATTACCTCCTTCAAGTGTTCTTATAGTGATATTGGTGGTGTAAGGACCATCTCCTACTGATGTATAGGCGAGTACTTTGAAGGTATATTCTGTGTGCATGGCAAGATTGTCCAGGACAGTACTAGTACCAGTATAGTTTTTCACTGATGGAGAGGAACAGTGACCAGTCTTGCAGTACCAGAGTTTGTATCCTTTTATATTACCATTTCGTTTATCACAGGGTGGTAAATCCCACGCTACATTAAAACTGGTAGAACTAATGGCAATTGCTGTGAAATTCTGGGGTGCAGCATCCGGTTCTAAAGAGATTCAAAATAATACGTCTTTTACAATAAAACTGATTTTATAGTACGCTCAGAACGCATAGAACGTTTAGAACGGATAGAAGGCTTAGAACGCTAAAGACGCATAGAACGCTTAGAACGCATACAGACACAAAGAACGCATAGAACTCCTTAAAAGCGCTTAGAACGTATAGAACGCTTAAAACGCATAGAACGCCTAGGACGCTTAGAACGTATAGAACGCTTAAAACGCATAGAACGCCTAGGACGCTAAGAACGCATAGAACGCTTAAAACGCATAGAACGCATAGAACGCATAGAACTCTCAGAACGCATAGAACGCATTAGAACGCATAGAACGCTCAGAACGCATAGAACGCTTAGAACACATAAAACGACTAAAACGCATGGAACGTAGAACGGAGCTTTCTGCGCATGTGCAATGTATCTTTAAAAATATTTGAAAATAATCTTATAATTACCTCCTTCAAGTGCTCTTCTAGTGATATTGTTGGTGTAAGGACCATCTCCTGCTGATGTATAAGCGAGTACTCTGAAGGTATATTCTGTGTGCATGGCAAGATTGTCCAGGACAGTACTAGTACCAGTATAGTTTTTCACTGATGGAGAGGAACAGTGACAAGTCTTGCAGTACCAGAGTTTGTATCCTTTTATAATACCATTTCGTTTATCACAGGGTGGTAAATCCCACGATACATTAAAACTGGTAGAACTGATGGCAATTGCTGTGAAACTCTGGGGTGCAGCATCCGGTTCTAAAGAGATTCAAAATAATACGTCTTTTACAATAAAACTGATTTCATAGAACGCTCAGAACGCATAGAACGTTTAGAACAGATACAACTCTAAGAACGCATAGAACGCTAAAGACGCATAGAACACTAAGAACGCCTAGAAAGCTAAAAACGCATATAACACATAGAATGCTCAGAACGCATAGAACACTTAGAACGCCTAGAACGCTAAGAACGCTTAGAACGTATAAAACGACTAAAACGCATAGAAGGTAGAACGGAGCTTTCCGCGCATGTGCACTGTATCATCAAAAATAGTTCAAAATAACGTTCTATTTACCTCCTTCCAATGTTCTTCTAGTAATATTGGTTGAATATGGACCGTCTCCTACTAATGTATAAGCCAGTACTTTGAAGGTGTATTCTGTGTGCATGTCTAGATTGTCCAGGACGGTACTAGTACCAGTATAGGTTTTCACTGGTTGAGAGGAACAGTGACAAGTCTTGCAGTACCAGAGTTTGTATCCTTTTATAATACCATTTCGTTTATCACAGGGTGGTAAATCCCACGATACATTAAAACTGGTAGAACTAATGGCAATTGCTGTGAAATTCTGGGGTGCAGCATCCGGTTCTAAAGAGATTCAAAATAAAACGTCTTTTACAATAAAACTGATTTCATAGTACGCTCAGAACGCATAGAACATTTAGAACGGATAGAACACTCAGAACGCATAGAACGCTTACAACGCATAAAACGCTCAGAACGTATAGAACGCATAAAACGCTCACAACGCATAGAACGCTTAGAACGCATAAAACGCTCAGAACGCATAGAACGCTTAGAACGCATAGAATGCTCAGAACGCTTAGAGCTCTTAAAACGCATAGAACGTAATATACAAATTAGGTAATACCTAATAGCGGAGCTCCAGTTTAAATTGTTCTTACAACATCAATATGTGCATGTAAATAGTTTTTGTGCATGGGCCATGCCCAATCTAAACTGTAATTATTTTAGTTATGTAACCGCAAAAGACAACTACAAAATCATAGATGTAGGTGGAAGGCGAACCTTGTAATTTTATTTACATATTTTATTTACTCTTCGATATATGTATTTTCGATAAAAATTCAAAAACCTTATTTATCTCGCATACAAAGTACTATATTTTTCAATAATTTTATGCTGAAATTATGAAAAAGGTATTTTATGTGCATGATGAATTATTGACTAAAAATCCATCCCAAACCATTTTTGTTTTTAAAATATGAACCTAGAAAAAAACTTCCATATCACTATAACTTTTCTAGAGAAACAAAATTAGGGGTATTCACTTTTTGAGTTCAAATCCCACAAAAATTCGTGACAGCGTGACTTTGTGTCACAACACGCGTACATTGGCGTGTTTGCTAACGCAAAGGCACCTTTGCCTAAATTCGCTTCAAACACAAAACAAAACGCTGAGAAAAATCAAGATTTTGAGCTTCATATTGACAAAAACGTTACTTGAATAAGTACTTAATAGGATGGTAACTATATATTAAAGGAAAAAACGGAATTCTAGAACATTTCTTTAAAAAAAAAAATCCTTTTCATCGCATTAGATTTACTATTAAAAAAAGTAGTCATGGCAAATCTTCAAAATTCAAACAAAACACAAACGACCTGAAAGTTCTTTTGAATGGAATTAAAGACCTCAAGTATCAACCAACAAAGGATCGATTTGAAAAGAAAAGGATGTTAAAACAAGGTATTTTATTATGAAGAAGTTTGTGTAAAACATCATTTTGTTCTGTAAAAAAAGAGGCTCGTTTAGTAACCATAAAATAGTCAATATTGCTAAATAAACAAAAGTTATTCAACCAATTTTGAATTATGTTCGTATTTTAATTCATCTTTAATGTTTAACGTTTATGAGTTTGTAAAAAGTACGTAATGAATAAATCGACCATCGTGATCTCAGGTCACGAAATAAAAGTAAATCAAAAGCTAGGAGATAAACCTTTTCTCTTTTTTTTCTATAATAAAACAGAGAAAGGATTTTTTTTCCTTTTTTGAAGCATAATTATTTCAAGTTTTTATCAAACAATTGTTCTCTCAAAAAACTGACTTGAAAAAGATAATTCGTTGAACTTACTTTATCGGTGATTATTTTCCTGAGGTTTTCTTCTTCTCGATGACATCGATAATATTTTGATGAATACATGTATCAGTACAGTAAAACCCCAAATTTGAGGATCCCTTTGACGTCATCAAATCCTTTGTTCTTGCCTAATTTGCATAAATATCTAAAAATTGTAAAATTTATTCATCGAGAAATTCAGCGCCCGTTACGTTTTGTGTCAGCGTTCGCTCCCATCTAAACATACCGGAATTTTATGAGTTCAAACGTTGAGACAGAGCTTCGAGGGTTCTGGCGAGGTGAAGATATTGTATTTTTAAGCATTTTTCGTTTATAAAAAATCTACTTGAAAGTTTTATACCAAAACAAGATGGCGGCCAAAATGATCTAAAGAAAAGGTATGTAGTACTTTTGATTTTATATTTATTAGTGTTTGACATTTTTGTTCGAGTTTAGACCATTTTTGTTTTGGACATTGATATCTGTAGAATCTTCTGTTTTAATGCCAGTATGGCCAAGTCTCTAGTTTTAAGGCCAAGTATCGAAATGTTGGAATAACAATTTTAGTCAGTTTGCTTCGTATCGATCGGCGGAATGTGATCTCATACTTACATGTAGCAGTATCACTTCTCTCTTAATATCGAAGTTTTTTAAACAACAAAATCAACATTCCTCAATAATACTTTTCATGTAATTTTTTCTCCTACATTTTACACAAAGTATAAAAGGCCACACATTGACTAATATTTCAATAAAGCATATTCAAAACTGAGGTAATTTATTCTCAATGACAATGACAATGGGAAATTTACAGAAGGTTTGCCTGCCTGCTGTAGAAGGCCATGCAGATATGGAAATTAAGGTTAATATTCATGACAATAGCTAATGATTTTAACAGAAGCAACAATTCAACACCATTAATAATTATACATGCAAGGTTGTTAAACAAAGGGTCTCAAATGTATGCAACTATACCAAATGGTAACATGAGTAGAACCACCATTTGTCAATATTTTGAATAAATTATCACCCTCTTGCTCATGCGAATCACATCCACAGGTAATTAGACAGACCTAAATATGCTATTCTAGCTCTTACATATTTTTTTCCTGTGCTATCTTTCAATCCAACCACATACACTTGACACCTCGCAGCAACAACCTTTTCTGAATTAGGTGCAGTATAATGATACATTTTGCACATAGAGTGCAGCCAATTAACCCATGAAATATGTAACATTATTTATACATGAATAGTGCTATTCTGTACTAATTAGATAGCTGTACTATTTTCTGGTGTGCATCTGACATAATAGTAAGAATGTTTTGTCTCATTTGTATCATGTTGATAAATGCTTTCTTTTCTTTTTGGATAGGTCACTACCTCTTGGAAAGCTGCCAAACAGCAATAGTTCACATGTTCTCAATAAAGTTGCAAACTAACATATTGAAGTATTATTCATTTTTTTATGTAAATTAATCAGCATTATAACCAACAACACAATAAAGGCAAAGGGCTCCCAAAATGAAGAATATCACAAAAAATGTTCTTTATAATAGTGAGAGACTAAGAGATTCAATGTGAGGTGAAATCAAATTTATATGTGATTAATATAGAAGTTATAACATGGCAATCTTGTTGTTCAGTTCTAGAATTAACAATGTGATGGTATTTTGATTACAGCGAGGACACTCGAACCGTAAACACTTTAGTTGTTTTGTTACTTTTTTTAACCCACATCCCTCGAGTAAATAGATTCGAAATGAGATTTATTATAAACACTAAGTGTATTTGAACTCACTGTTTCATTTTTTAGATGTTTGAGCAGTAGAAGGTTCAGAAAATACTAACATGACAAAAGTCAAGTGTTCACGGTTCGAGTATCCTCACTGTAAAATTGTTTAACCATCTAACTAGTCACTACAGTGCAAAATAGTTCAGAAAATCATTGATTATACAATAGGAAAAAAAATATTTTTAGTGTGAATTAGTACAAGCACTTTTTAATAAACAAATCAACCCATAAGCATTTTGAGCAAGATATAGTACTCAGTTTGTTTCACATGTTTGTATATCACAAGCTTATGTATATAAATGCGAGCACATGGAGTTCACATCATTTTTTTGCTATAATTCCATCGAAGAAGACTTTGATTTTGGAATAGTTTTTGGTGAGTGTCACGTTGAAATTACAAGGAATCATTTCGGTTTACTGCTATATTTAATTACATACAATTTCTGATCGAGAGAACAAAGAACAGTCATATAAACCTATATAAAGTGTATCTAGTTGGCTGATACATCGTCACCCACTTCAAAATGAATATAGCCTGATCAAATGGTTTGTGTTACGACTGCAGAACTACAAAGGGTTTCCTACAATGTCAAGATGTCGCTTTATACGCGCCGAGGATTTTAAAAGGCGCAAATATGATCACTACAAATGATTGTAAAATGCACTATATATAACAATTTGTCTCGAACCCAAATCCATTTCTATCGTACTGATAACTCTAGGTTCCTTTTGCAAAGAAAACAATATAAAGAAAACACAAGTATTAAACTTAACTCGAAGTGAGCACCGATCAGTTATTAGGCATTTTGGAGCGAATTAGAACAGCTTGAAGAGTAAAAAAACGGGGCCCGAGTCCCTTCAACATTCACATATATGAATTTAGATGCCATCAATACAAGATACATTTTTAGTACCTTTATTTCATTGCAAAACTATCCCGAAACATAACAAGAACCATTCCTCGTCCGCCATCTTGGTTTTATGTTTGGACACGTGACTTTGTGTTTTGAATATTTCAAAGAACAAAGGATTTGATGACGTCAAAGGGATCCTCAAATTTAGGGTTTTACTGTACTGTGTATGTACTTGAATCAGTTTTGATGAATTAAACATGGATCATAGTTAAACTGCCAAGCTTGAAAATCCATAAATAAACTGTACTGAAGGAAGCACTTTGAAGATTGTTTTCATAACGAATAAAGTCGCTTCATTTTCAATTGCATTACGTTGCGTTTTACGAGTGTTCTTGGCCTTTCCGTCTTAATTTTCCTTTTCTTGAGATAAATTTCTACATTTTTGTCTCCTTCAAGTTTATTTTCTTCTTTGGTAGTCTTTATTCTTCCAAGACGTTTTATCTACAGACACGTTTTCTTGACCTTTCAGTCGTTTTCTTTTCTACTGTTAAATTTCTTCATTTTTGTATCCGGCCCGAGTTTATTTTCTTCTTCGGCCAAAACTATCTTTTTTTTCTTCGATGTTCATCTTTGTCATTTGATATTTTGTTGTTGTTTGTTTGACTTTTTTTGTTGATAATCTTTTTCACGCCGAAATGTAACAGCCAATCAGTATCGCGATGGGCACGGACGTTGTACGGACGTGCGCGCCCGCGATCCTATGTGGTGTCCATGAAAAATGGACTTGATGCATTACCATTTTTTCTTAAGTATGGTGCTCCGCTCGCGCGGGCCTTCGGCCCGCGCGGGAGCTCCTCTATAAAACGACTAGAACGCATAGAACGTAGAAACTGAGCTTTCCCTAGTCTCCCCCGCTGCCGTTTTTAGTCTCGTTCCACTCCCCTACGGTGGAGAGAAGTAGACCGAACGAGACTAAACACGGCTGCGGGGGAGACTAAGCTTTCCACGCATGTGCACTGTATCCTTATAAAAGTAGTTCAAAATAATCTTATATTTACCTCCTTCAAGTGTTCTTCTAGTGATATTGGTGGTGTAAGGACCATCTCCTACTGATGTATAAGCGAGTACTTTGAAGGTATATTCTGTGTGCATGGCAAGATTGTACAGGACAGTGCTAGTACCAGAACAGTTTTTCACTGATTGAGAGGAACAGTCATCGGTTTTGCAGTACCAGAGTTTGTATCCTAATATAAGACCATTTCGTTTATCACAGGGTGGTGAATCCCATGACAGACTTATACTTGTAGCATTAATGACACTGATTGTGAAAATCTGGGGTGCAGCATTGGGTTCTAAAGAAATTCAAAATAATACGTCTTTTACAATGAACCTGATTTCATAGAACGCTAAGAGCGCATAGAACATTTAGAAAGGATAGAAAGCTCAGAACGCATATAGAACGCATAGAATGCTCAGAACGCCTAGAACGCTAAGAACATATCTTAGAACGTATAAAACGACTAAAACGCATAGAACGTAGAACGGAGCTTTCCGCACATGTGCAATGTATCTTTAAAAGAAGTTTAAAATAATCTTATATTTACCTCCTTCCAATGTTCTTCTAGTGATATTGGTGGTGTAAGGACCATCTCCCACTGATGTATAAGCGAGTACTCTGATGGTATATTCTGTGTGCATGGCAAGATTGCCCAGAACGGTACTGGTACCAGTATAGTTTTTCACTGATGAAGAGGAACAGTGACAAGTCTTGCAGTACCAGAGTTTGTATCCTTTTATAATACCATTTCGTTTATCACAGGGTGGTAAATCCCACGCTACATTAAAACTGGTAGAACTGATGGCAATTGCTGTGAAATTCTGGGGTGCAGCATTGGGTTCTAAAGAGATTTAAAATAATACATCTTTTACAATGAACCTGATTTCATAGAACGCTCAGAACGCACAGAACGTTTAGAACGGATACAATGCTAAGAACGCTTAGAACGCTAAGAACGCTTATAACGTATAAAACGACTAAAACGCATAGAATGCAGAACGGAGCTTTCCGCGCATGTGCAATGTATCTTTAAAAATTGTTGAAAATAATCTTATATTTACCTCTTTCAAGTGTTCTTCTAGTGATATTGGTTGTGTAAGGACCATCTCCTACTAATGTAGAAGCCAGTACTTTGAAGGTATATTCTGTGTACATGTCAAGATTGTCGAGGACAGTACTAGTATTAGTGTAGCCTTTCACCAATGAAGAAGAACAGTGACAAGTCTTGCAGTACCAGAGTGTGTATCCTGTTATAATACCATTTCGTTTACCACAGGGTAATGGATCCCATGACAGACTTATACTTGTAGCATTAAAGGCATTTGCTGTGAAATTCTGGGGTGCAGCGTCGGGTTCTAAAGAAATTGAAAATAATACGTATTTTTCAATGAACCTGTGAACCTGATTTCATAGAACGCTCAGAACGCTTAGAACGCTTAAATCGCATAGAAAGCTCAGAACGCATATAGACACTAAGAACGCATAGAACGCATATAGAGTGCTTAGAACGTATAGAACGATTAGAACGCCTAGAGCGCTTAGAACGTATAGAACGATTAGAACGCATAGAACAAATAAAACGCATAGATGGCTTAGAACGCATAGAACGATTAAAACGTATAGAACAAATAAAACGTATAGAACGCATAGAACGCATAAAACGCTTAGAACGTATAGAACGCATCGAACGCATCGAACGCTCAGAACACATAGAACGCTATATATATATAGATTGTAGGTAGATTAACGTAACTTTTTCTATCTATATACCTATATACTTATATACTTATATACTTGTTCGGTCAGATTTTTTGCAATTGTATATATATTTCTGAGGTGGACAAAGTTATTGCATTATTGTTATTGTTATTATTATATTTATATATAGCTGGTTGCAGTAACGTTGTCCACCTCAGAAATATAACTGTCACGTGACTGGGTATCTTGAATAGGCTTTTAGCTCCAATATATACCTCCAACACACATTTTTGTTGTAACACTTTGCTTTAATAGAGAGTAGGATTATACAACGAATATTTTGGGAACGAATATTTTGGAAAAATTATCAACAAGCACAACAAGACAATAATCAACAACAACCCCACAATATATATATGTATGTATGTATGTATGTATGTATGTATGTATGTATGTATGTATGTATGTATGTATGTATGTATGTATGTATGTATGTATGTATGTATGTATGTATGTATGTATGTATGTATGTATGTATGTATGTATGTATGTATGTATGTATGTATGTATGTATGTATGTATGTATGTATGTATGTATGTATGTATGTATGTATGTATGTATGTATGTATGTATGTATGTATGTATGTATGTATGTATGTATGTATGTATGTATGTATGTATGTATGTATGTATGTATGTATGTATGTATGTATGTATGTATGTATGTATGTATGTATGTATGTATGTATGTATGTATGTATGTATGTATGTATGTATGTATGTATATATCTATATATATAGATCGCCTTTCTCGACACCTTAGTACACAGGGATCCCAACGGCCGTCTCTACACACGCGTCTACAGAAAATCCACCCATACAGACCAGTACCTTGCGTATGACTCACACCACCCCAAGTCAGTAAAACGCGGAGATGTGAAATGTTTATACGACAGAGCGTCTTGCGTCGTTACTAAACCAAATGGCATGGTAAGTGAAAAACAACATCTCGCTTCAGCTCTTAATGCTAATGGTTATCCTACACCTTTCTTGCAGAGAGTTACCAAGACCCGTCCAGCCCGCCAGAAAGAACAACAGACTCACAGATCCTTAGCTGTACTACCTTTCGTAGATGGAGTATCAGAGTCTAAGCCGTTGCCTTCAACATCATGGCATTCGCACAGTCTTTAGATCTGATACGACTCTACGCAAACACTTGGTAAGACCGAAAGACCCAATACCATTTGAAAGGAAAGACAGCGTAGTCTACAGGATTCCATGCGGTGAATGCGACAAAGTTTACATCAGGGAAACCGGAAGACCCGTGAATGAAAGACTGAAAGAACACCAAAGAGATGTAAGACTGGCCCGTACCGAGACCTCAGCCGTAGCCGAACATGCCCACAAGACCTGACACAACCTGAGCTAGAAAGACGTCAAATACATCGACCAAGACGTACATTGGCACACACGCAGAGTCAAGGAAGCCATTCAGATCCGACTACACCCTACCAACATCAATAGGGATTGCGGCATCGATCTACCGGAAGCGTGGATGTCAACAATCAAGAAGCATGCTGGGACATCACGCGTCAGCCAATCACAGCGCCGATAATCCGACGAACAGTATATAAGACTACCATCATCCAGTCTACACCATCGCCTGATGAAGACTAGCAGATTGCAGTCGAAACGTCGCGGTATTTTTACCAATGACCTCAATCGTGAGACAATTGATTAAGTATCCTTTTAATTTATATATATACATATATAATACTTCATAATACTTCAATGATGCTTACTTCATGTCATTGAATGAATTCTTGCAAATGACTGTATATATATATACAGCGATTTGCAAAAACTTTGACCATTTTGCTATATATACAAATATATCAAAACAATACAAGAAATTATGGGTTATTATCCCTGATATTTTTTTCAGATAGCCCAAGTCATAGGCAACTCGAAAAAAATGTATATATATATAAGTATATAAGTATATAAGTATATAGGTATATAGATATGTAGGTAATTTTTCCTCCAATGTTTTTCAGAATTCATTCAATGACATCTAGTAAGCATCATTGAAGTATTATGGGTGGTTCTGATAGTACCAAGAGCGCATAAAAGCACTCAAAGGCATAAATAAACATTACCCACAATGCACCCGATATACTTTGATGCGGTCAGAATTTTTGCAAACGACTGTATATATATATTGTTAAGTAAATGGTTGGTCGATTTGTCCAGTGTAGAGTGCTCAATACTCAAACGTAGAGCGGGAATAGTAGTAGAAAGAGTTAGAGAGTAATGACGATGACGGTTTCTCTACATATACCAGGCCAAAGTAATACGAAAAGACAACGACACACACGAGACCTACGTCGAGTTAACCGAAAACAACTTCAAAACACGATACAGGAATCACACAGCCTCATTCGGCAACGCGTCATCTAGAAATTCTACTGAACTAAGCAAACACGTATGGACACTCAAGGACAATAACATCGACTACACAATCACGTGGCGCATAATGGCACGCGCCAAAGCTTACAGCAGTGCAACCAAGCGTTGTAATATATATATATATATATATATATATATATATATATATATATATATATATATATATATATATATATATATATATATATATATATATATATATATATATATATATATATATATATATATATATATATATATATATATATATATATATATATATATAGTGCTGTTAAAACAGGAAAGACTGCGGTGGAGACTACTATCCGTCAAGCTTGAAGTGAAATAACAGGTTATTCTTACAATTCACAAGGTTTAATAGTACCTTTTGTATCAATCCCATACACCTCCACTCGTAAACACTTGTTATGGTTTGTTTTTGTTGGTATAAATCTGATCAACTTTGCCAGAACCGGAATGGCCAGATCATTCTTAACTGAAGTAGTTTGGTCTGTATTACCAGGAAACAGCTGTGACAAAAATATGATTAGCACCTTATATGCATAAATATCATGATTAATATAGAAATCCGCTTATTAACTCGTGAGTTATTGGGATGAGTCTTTTATACTGGAAGTGTCATTCAAACCCATCCGCCCACCCACCCACTCACTGAATATGCTCAATATGATAACAGATTGTAAATAGAAAAGTAAAAATAACAAAAAGACACACACACTTCGTTAACACGTTAACACGTCGTTTAAAACGACGCTCGCCACAGGGAGCCCGGCTTTTTGTCGTTTCTTTTCAATTTTCTCTCTCTTTATTTACGCTAATAATACGCTATACTAGCTGTTTCTAATAGAAAGTGAGATGCTGCGAGTCATTTACACTGGATGTTTTAGAGTGAGGTCGTGTTTGTTTTGTTTTGTGTTATAATATTTAGTACTGGTCGATATAAGTGCAAAATATTGCAAATGTTTAGTGTTATTGAATTGGGTTGATCAGCCTGGCTTCCTACATGCAGTTGTCTGGATCGAAGGCGATTTTAGCAAAAAGCTCTTAAATTCTTAGGCGATGTTAGGCGATTTCAGTAAGGCGTTCTGGGCGCTCTTATGAACCAGAGAAGGCCTATATTGTACATGTAGATTAACTATTAAAAAGATGAATTATGTTTTGAAAACATTGATAGTTATCAAAAAATGTATAATTATATTAGTTACTTGTTTCTTTGCTTTGTTGGCAGTTTGTATTGGAAAAGTCCAGCTTTCATGTCGTTGTTCTTATCTACTTGGCTGATTAATCTGCTTTCTGGGAATTCGAGGATCGAGTACTCGAGATATCATGGACATGTTTTAGAAAAACTCTTTCCGTAAAAACGTTAGAAAATAACAGCTAGAAGTTGTATATTGTCTTGAGCAAACCATATAACCAAAGCCAACGCTGATTTGGAAGAGTAAATCGATGTAGAAGTACGATAAATCCAAATAAATTCGGCTTCAAATTCAAGATGGCGAATTAATTTGTTTGGGCTTCCTGATGTCGAGCCCAGAGTGATTGTTGTCAGCGGGTTGTATAATGAGTTCATAAACAATGTCTCAGCTATCGAGCCTTAGGTCGGGATTAGTTTCGCTGCTCGCTGTAGCAATTATGTTTGCATCGGGATTCCTGTGGTATGAGACAGTTCCGACGTATTGATGTAATTAACAGTAACTCGATAGGAGGATAAACTCTTATCTGTAACGCACTCTCTAGTAACAGTCACTAGCGAGTGTGTTACAGATAAGAGTTTAATCCTCCTATCGAGTTAATAATATAGCGTATTATTAGCGTAAATAAAGAGAGAGCGAAAAAAAAGAAAAGAAACGACAAAAAGCCGGGCTCTCTGTGCGCTTGCGGGCCGTATCTTTAATTTATAAGTGCGCATTTTTTTCTGCTAAACATCGATTTGCTTGCTTTTTAACGAACTAAATCAACATTTTTTAGTATCTTTTCTGCCTTTCTTTGTCGTCGAAATATGTTTTTCCTTTTATCAAAAATGTATATATGTTAGTGCTACTTAAAGTCGATCAACTCTAAGAAAAAAAATAGATCAATCTTTTTTGGGAAAACAAAAATTCAGTAGTTCCCATTCTCCTCTCAATTCAATATGGTGCCCGAATGAGATATTTTTTTAGATTCACTTATTGACTTGTTTTACACATTATAGTTTAGTTTCCATTGTGGTCCAAATTAAATACTGTTAGTGCTCTTCCACTTCTCGCTATTACCTTTGTTATGTTATTATAGTATGAGATCCATGATGTACCATCCGATGTTGATATCTTGTACTCTTTTATCCAATCATTTTGACCTAGTATTGGACTTCCCTTTGTAGCTACAGCACAGATTACAAGCGCTTTACCCAAATCTATCTGTAGATAGTCACCAGGTTTTGGTCTCCGTGGTTTCCAACAACTCTCAGAACTAAACCTTGCTTTCTCGGCTTCAAAGTTCTTAGCTCCAGAGATTGCTGTAATCTTATTGTCTGATATGATACTGCTGTTATCAACACCAACAGCTACACATTGCACCTCACAAGCTGAGGACTGACAAACTGTCAATTTAAATGTATTAGCTATATATGATATTTAATATTGGGGGTGGAACATTTGACTTTTTTTGGGGAGGGGGGGGGGGGGGGGGGGGGGTGATTTGGTTTTTGCCCGCTTCCATGAGCACGAAATATATTTGATAGAAATGCAAAGATTTGAGTGGCGATTTTGGCCTGCAGGAGATTTATTTTCAAAATCACCCAACCACCCAACCCTACCCAAAAGTCAAATGGTCCATCCCTTACAAACATTGATACTAAAACTTCTAAATATTGCAATATTTTCATTCCATTTCCTGGGCCTTTTTCTTTTAACGGATGTCACGTGATCGCTTTACGACCTAAAAGTAAGAATTACATACCGAGAATGGAGGCTATCAGCCATATACACCTAATCCAAAAAACGTTGTCGAGTCCGCCGCACAGTCCTCGCGCCAAGACAGTGAAGGAAAACACAGTGAATATTTTGATGAGAGTGATAAAACTAGAAAATAAAAGTAGGCACAACACTATTTCGTTGAAAAAAGTACCACACTAGAGTGTGAACATGCAAATAAATTAATTACTGATTAGATATAACCAATATCTTTCACAGTCTTGGCGCGAGGACTGTGCGGCGGACCAGACAACGTTTTTTGGATTAGGTGTATATCCCGTGGGCCGCAGGCCCAAGGGATATATAGGCTTATAGCCGAACGTTCGAGGTGTGTAATTGTTTTATTTCACACTTGAGAAGGTTTTCTCACAAAAAAAAACTATGATTTTAAGTAGGGTATAAACAAGTGTTCTGCGCCATTCGCTGAGGTAAGCAGTTTTTTTAATTCCTTAGCTAGGCAATTTTTGATTTCTATATCGCAGACTCAGCTATTTTTTTTAGGCGAATTCAGAATTTGTGAACTGAATATTAATCCGGAAATAATCCGATGAAAGCACTTTTCTATAGGGTATTCAAATCCTAGCACAGGAAGCCCAATCTCATAGATCGAGGCGCTTTATAATAAGGCTTTCTATGTAGAATTATTCTCAAATCTATAACTCGTCGAAACTCGTGGATTGTTTCTTGTGTCTTTCTTGCTATCTGGTAGCGATTTCAGGCTGTTTGGGCGGTTTTTAGCTATGCATGTTTTAGCTATGTTCTCCCCCTACTACTAAGAACAAGGCAAGGAAGGAGACCTTGGGTCGGCCAACGGACCGAGTTGCTCTTGAAAATCGCTCAAATTCTCACACTAAATTGCATTCCCTTGCCTTGAAATATTAGACTTTTACCATCCTCTATAATTGAATAGACCGGATAACAATGATTGTAATTGAGAGTTTTATAATAAAAATGAATTTGCTAGCGATCATCAATCTATCGTAGACCAGTCTTTGAACTCATTAACATTTCACAATTTTGCACAATGTTGTAGGTTTTAAGATAAACAAAGGATTAAAGGATTATCAAACAATACACCAGCCTACATATTACTAAATTAACATGATTACAAAATAAATATACTTTAAACAATTCTGCTGATATTTCTATATGCTAGAATTTATGTGTAAGAAAATTATTTTCAAATACGCATATGAAACCATTAATAATGACTAAATATAGAACAGATATACCTTTTGTTTCTAACTAATCCCATGGACAATAAACACCCTACTAGGATTTGAATACCCTATAGAAAAGTTCTCTCTCATCGGTTTATTTTTGGATTAACTAAATTCACAAATTCTGAATTCGCCTAAAAAAAATAGCTGAGTCTGCGATATAGAAATCAAAAATTGCCTAGCTAAGGAATTAAAACAACTGCTTACCTCAGCGAATGGCGCAGAACTCTTGTTTATACCCTACTATTTTAATCCTATTCTAACAAAGACACATGATTTAAGTTAAGAAATAAAAGAACGCCTTTTGAAATCTCACTCATTAGATGTCTACTGGGAGTCGTATTTGATAAAATAAATGATATGAATAGAAAATGTGCAGTGAACCTGCTCGGTGCATTTTTAAATCACAGAACACAATTAAAGGAGGTTATGCTATCTTAGTTTTCATTCTTTAATTACATCGGAAAAGACGTGTTAACATTTGGTCAGCTATAAACCCGCTATATGTCACGCTTCAATGCGCCTTGTCAAAATGGTAGAAATAAGGCCACAAATCGTGGTTTTTCGATCTTTTCTCAAAATATTTTCAGAAAAGTAAAAAGAGGTAGCCATGGATACAGCTACCTCAATCTTTTGTTGACCTTATCAAATGATTTTGATCTACTTTCCGTTCAAAAAGTACACGTACTTTTGGGGGTTGAAAGTTAACGGTTTGATCACTTTTAAGCCTGGTTCACACTAGCGACATAAGCAGAAGCATAAGCAACATACGCAGACTCAGTGAAGCAGTTCTCGACTTAGTGTGAGAAAAGACAAGTGCGGTTAATGAGCAAAGCCCAACTGAGTCTGCGTATGTTTCTTATGCTTATGCTTATGTCGCCAGTGTGAACCAGGCTTAACAAGAGAGATTGTGCGACTATTCTCATGTCAAGTTACAATATGGGCTATATTTAAAATTAAACAAACCCTTTCAAAAAAGTAGCCATGGATTCGAAAATACCATTCTTTTACGGACATTTTGATGTGTAATACATGACTATGCGTAGAAAAAAAAAACACCGTACTTTTCAAGATTTCTGATTGTTATCGCTGTAATCTATCGGTCATTCTCTTATAACATGACTCTCGCTCAAAATTAAATCGAGCGGACAGTAGAGCCTCGAGAACTCTTTGAATGATATATATTATTTTTTTCGCCGGTTATAAGTCGAGTATATATAACCATATTGTGCTGTGAAAGGCTTCTCTGGATGTTTAATTGTTTTTAAAAGCGGGTTTCTACTTGGAAATATCAAATGTTCACAACCACGGAGAGTGTTTTCCGATGAGACTAAAATATTCAAACCATTGCAACTAATGAATAAGGTGGAATGCTGTTAATGTGTTTCTCATTAGAATACAACAGTTTTCCCTTGATTGAAGTTTATTGAAAATTTTATATATTGTCATTAAAAAAAATACTGTCATAATTTAAACTATTTTGCTGAAATCAGACTGGACACCTTTGCGGTCTTTGGTCATGGCGACAAATACTTTTTGAAGTGATGATGAAGAAAACGATTAATGATTTTGATAAAAAATTAATACTATCGGGCCAAAAAGATGTCAATGATATGTTCATGATTTAATGTTCTTTGTCAATGAAATCCCACAAGGAAATATTAAACAACCGCTTTTTCACGGATTATGAGTTGTGAAGTTGATGTAGATAAACATAACGCGAAGGGTTTTCCTTGGAAGTCAAACGAGGTACGTTATAATAAACGTGCAACGTGGTTGCTGTACGTTGGCTGCTAATTTTGTCATTTTTAGAACAGCACAGAAGACCACATTTCACAGTTATGACTCTTAAGCATGTATCTACGCTATATAGAAAAATCAAGGTCAACAATTGAACAAATAGAGTAGATATATTTTCGAAATGCTCACTACGCAGTGAACAACAATATGTCGACAAGCTCTTCAAGAAATCAGAGCTAGCAATGTTGGCTTCAAAGTCGCTATTTTGTGATTAGAAGTTACAAGAGGTATTGGTCTTTCTTTCTACAGGTAAATTTGTAACTATGTTTTAATTCTTATTGAGATTTGAGCAATGGAATTTTTATATTAATTTTGCGCGCAAAAATTTAAAAACGTTTGTAAAAACACTTCCAAGGTCAATATTTGAATAAAACTGCTACAATATGTTTCCATATAACCAAATAACATTCTCTCAAAAAAAGAAATAAATTCATCTTCTAAGTTTTGATTTATTGACAATTTAAGTTAAGCGTGTGCTTTTAAAAAAAACATTATTTCTCTTTATAGTTTCCACAAATCGCACTTAAAATATGACTAGCTCAAACTTCAAAGTTTTGAGATCTGTATGTGTAAATTTTGTAAAAATCGGACAAAGTTTAGATGCAAAATAATGCGTTACAAAATTATGTTTATCCTGCAAAGTCAATACTACCGGGCCACCTTAAACTACAATCATTGATACCCGATCTATTCAGTTAAAGAGGATGGTAAAGGTCTAATATTTCTGACAGTCTTCTGAAGACTAGCTTCTTGATTACTGCTCTTCTTCATCGCCTGTTATACCTCTACTACAATCCATGAGTTTGAGCTTATTTTTCTTCCAATCAAGTTGATGCATAGAACCACAATAATCTTGACATTTGCAAAACAACTTTTTCACGGTATTCAAATTAGTAGAAGATAGATCGTTTGGTTATAAAAACGGACCGCTTGATCGCTAGCAATACAGCTGTACCTGAAACAAGTGTCAAACATATATAGCCATTTCACAAAACAGTCAAAATCATTTTATTCAAAAATCTCACCACAGGGAGCCCATGGAAATAAATAAACATAGCTTCAAATGTAAATCTTGACTTTGGGTGTCCTGATTATACCTCAGCCTAGCTAGCCTAGCTACTGGCTAGCGATAGCCTAGGCTACTGGCTATCGCTATCCAGTGGTTAGTAGCCTAGCTACTGGCAATCGCTAGGCAGTAGCTAGGCTATTGCTAGCCAGTAGCCTAGGCTAGCGATAGTCAGTAGCCTATCTATCTATCTGGCATATCTATCATCACTGTCCACAGCAGTGACGTTTACCTAGTACGGATTTGGGCAGATAGAGAACAATAGGATTAAAGCTGCGTACCACCTTCGGGGGCCGTTAAAGAAGTTACCGATTAGTAACCGAGTGACATACGATCACTTTTAAAACCAGATAGACTAACATCACGAGATTGAAATAGGAGCTAGAAATATGACGAAGGGTCAATGGAATAACAAAGCAAGCAAATAAGCGACCGTTGGTAACTATAAATACACAGAGATTACAAGCGAATACAAACGCGAACGATACTCTGCTGCCCATGATTGGTACTCAAAGACTTTTTTTCGCCAAAAAGCGCTATCTAATAAATTATTTCCAAGTCTGTTAATGCTTAGGGGGTAATATCTGTACAAGGAATTATAAACGCAAGGGTTATAACTAGATATAGACCCGGGTTTATATCTAGATATATATAACCCTTGAATTTGCAATTGTATAATAAGGGGTATATATCGGAGATAGATCCCTATGAACAACAAAGAAAACCGTTTCTCAAACTCATTAATAATTCATTATCTCAGGGACCAATTACAACTTTGTATTTCAGTCACGTGCATAGGTCTTGATACTAAGACCCCGTCTACACGGATCCGGATACTTTTGAAACCGCATACTTTTTGATGCGGATGGGCCTATCGTCCACACGAATCCAGTGAATCCGGTCACCGAAACCGCATACTTTTACTTGAATCCTCCGGATACGCGGATTCGTATGGACGCAAATATTTCAATGCGGTTTCAGCCGGATCGGATTCGTGTAAACGAGGCCTAATAGCTTTCCTACGTAACAACGTGTAGTCGGAAAGCGTGTTCATTACGGTTCGTAGTATACTTTACATTGGAATGTTTATGCAATATATCTATTGTTATTATCCCTATGGGAGAATAGTTTGTCTTACGAAAATTCTAGAATATATAAATTACGCTTATAGTATATAAGCGAATGTGAGATAGTTCATAATTCTCTCGCTAGTTGGACAATTACTGTATTAAGTGTGTAACTAAACTAAACTGATTTAATTCGTTAGAATCATATATATCACTTGTGAAGTATTATAAATTCAGCTCTAACGCTCGGAGATGTACGTTGCATCGGTCGAGGACTACGTTTCCCAGTAGGTTTTTTCCCCAAAGTGGTTTTACCCTACTGTTTTTTTCGTAGCGGGCAGCGTACTATATGATATATAATTTCATAGTTTCTGTAAATATTTAAAGTGAAATATTATCTGACAAAATATAGATTATGTCATAGAGTACAAATACTAAAAGTGTGCAACATAAATAACACTAAATACTGCTAAATTATGCAAATTCTTTTGTTCTCTATTGTTTAATCAACACTATTTAGTGGTAAATAGTACAAAGTATTGCACACTTTTAGTGATTGTACTCTAGTGACGTAAGTTTAATTACTATATATATATATATTTGTCCAGTATATATATAAAAGGCGTCTTGAATTGTAAAACAAGAATCATTTGTTAATAAATTAAATACTGGTCTATAGCTGTCCACAAGCAACCAGCACAGTCACATTCAAATTATTGTCGTGTTTTTGATTATATAGCGCTTCGCGCAGTGCGAAGGGTAGGAATGAAACCGATCAAACACTTATCAAGACAGTTAATGCTGACTTTCAATGTGATTAGCCGATACTTTAGCAGTATTGAAGTTTCATTCTTTTATTATTTGAGTGAAATAGTACTAAGTCGTACAAAATAGCAAGGATATTTTGAAACAAAATTGCTTGATGTTAATGAGCTTCAGGTGGACAATTTTAAATGAAATTTAGTAGTTTTACAAGGGTTTACGTCAGTGGGCGAATCTAGCTTAGTTGCGTGACAAACAAACGTAGCTGCCGAGCCTGCATGGGTCAAAGTAGATCAACGTTCGTTTGACATGTTTGAGAATCAGCGGGTTGTTGTCGTTCGGGATTTCAAATGTTTTAGCTATTTATCGGGGTTTTGAACTTCGCTAAAACGTAATACAACACATGTGGTAATAAAGAAGATATTACAAACCCTATATTGTGGTTTATTAATTGACATTTGCTAGTAAAGTAATTTTCATTTGTTAGTAAATTATACAACGATCTATGTTAGAGTAGACGCACTAAATCCGTGACATAGAGTGGTTTTCATTAACCCGTGAAACAAAGTGTAATAGGGAAAGAGTAATAAAGTGTATTAATGTGTAATAGTGCTATTGAACAAATGATTATAAAACACAAAGTTAAAGTTAGAGTGTAATAAAGTGTATTAAAAAATTCATGAATAATTAATGAGACATTTTGAAAAGAAATCATGACCATGACGAGTGTTGTAAATCTGATACAACACTAGTGTTGTATATCCTGATTTGCATAAGTTTTAACTGGTAATTTTACGGCAAAATCTATTTTAATCTTGAAAATTTTGGTAAAATATGAAAGAGCTAACCTAGACATTTTTTAAGTAGTTTACAACATTCGCGTCCGTGTTGTATCGGCGATACAATCGCGCGCCTTCGGCTTGCGATTGTATCTGCCGATACAACACGGCCGCTCATGTTGTAAACACTACATAAAGCATATTACGCTAAAGTGTGTTTCACGGGTTATTATAAAATAATTGGGATAGTACGCGCGCGTTGATTGGTCAAACAACCGTGTTTCATGAGAGCATGAAACACACCAACGCCATTTTCAAGCGCGCGCGCTCATCCAACGGTCAGTTTTTTCGTTGTTTTGATCTTTCGGCCGCGCTTATTGGTTTCGAGAAAAAGCAACGTAGGGAGGAATGACATCGTCAAACGAATAAAATGGCATTTTTTTCGTCTTTTCGCGCGATTGTTATTTTCTCGAGCAGGTCCAAACACTCGACTTCGTCTCGTGTTTGGACTGATCTGCTCTCGAATTCTCCCAAACGCATCTCGGTTTTCGTAAGCGCGTGAAAACACAGAAGACGTATTTCATTTCTTAAATGAAAACCACTCTTTAATTAGTACTAATTAATAATAATAATAATAATACTTTATTTCTTAAAACGCATTTAAAACTCTCAATGCTTTTTACATGATAAAAAATATATATATAGGAAATGGAAAAACAATGAAAAAGTTATGAAAACGAAACGAAGAAAAATGTTTAAAACTTTGTATGTACATATCTGCAGTAAAAAAGAAAAATATAAATTATATCTATAATTTAGGTGTTGAATAAAAATGTTTTTGTTCTCTTCTTAAATATTTCAACTGAGGAAGATTCCTTAATCTCGATTGACAGATAGTTAATTAGTATACTATTTCATAAATAAAATCTTTGTTTTCTAGAGTACAAAAACTAAAAGTGTGCAATACTTTGTACTATTTACTACTAAATAGTGTTGATTAAACAATAGAGAACAATAGAATTAGCATAATTTAGCAGTATTTAGTGGACAGGTATTTATGTTGCACACTTTTAGTGTTTGTACTCTATTGTTTTATTATCACTATTTAGTACTAAAAATTAGTATTTGTTTCACGGATTAAGTGCGTCTACTCTACTATCCCCAGTACTACCGTGCATTTTAATGTCATGTATCCTATAGCAGTCATGATCCATGAAGAAAGCATGCCACGGTCAAGTACGGAACTGCACATTTGAAGTGTTAAATATTTTTAAATCATCAAAATTGTTGTATTAATAAATCATACAATCTGGTCATGATGTATAAATCGAAATCGTAGAAATCGTCTGAAAGAAAGAGTTCTAATTTTAGTGGAGTAAGTTTGTAGATCGCAGAAAGGATAACACATTAAAAAAGAACACAACTTAGAGCGGGCATAGAGAAGCACATGGCAAAGGTGACATGTCGAAGATGCTAAGTCAAACCTATTTCGGTAATAAGATGTAGAAATCGTCTGGAAAAATCAGTGTTAAAGTTATTAGAATAAGTTCTTAGGTGGGAGAAGGACAAAGAATTCACAAAACAGGGATTAGATCGACCACAACAACACAATAACTTGCCAGTTCGCTTGTCAAAGTTGAAGAGGCCGGACGGAAGCGAGCACAAGGCTCTATGTGAGCCGAGTTGTGTGCAAAATATTTAACGTAGAGGTAGTGAATGTGAGTGAGTCTCCCCTATTAGTAGGGCGCTCTGTGTCCAGCTAGAAGATTGAGACATTAAAAAAGTGATTTATTTATTTTTTATTTATAGTCGAAAGGAATTGTGGGTCAACAGATGGAATTGTGGGTCCAGAGTATTTTCACTTCCGGTTAATTATTTCAATCGAACAAACTCCGGATGGAAAAATATCACACGTCAAAGTCTGACAAAAGTGGATAAAAGGACCAGAACTTCGAACTTTCGAATACAAGTTTGGGCGCTAATTTAATCTATTAGGTAAACATAACAGTATAAGTCATTACAAACACGATACTGTTTGTATTTAATCATATTGGGAGATATTAGACGCCCTCGATCGTCAATAAAACAGCCTTGGTTACCTCGAGGCATGCACTTTTGCGTGCGAAATCCTTAGAATTCATCTTAGATTTTTTTTATATCTTAAACATCGTGCCCCAGTGTAACGAGCTTTATTGTAGTAATTTAAAATAAGTCATAAATATTTAATTATGTATACGGATAAGTATTTTTGTTACCATTGTTTCATTAGATAAACCATTGTCACACTGATACGTGCAAATGTGTAAATAAGATAGTATAAATACGCCCTAACGCGGCTTGGCGGAACGAAAAAACCAGAGAGACGCTAAACCAGAGAGACGCTCAACCAGAGAGAGACAGTCTGTTAGAGCGTAAGAGAATTAAGTCAAGGAGCAGACTCACTCAGAAGTCCCATGACCAAAGTAAAAGAAGAGGAGCAGACACATTCAAGGTCCCTCTAAACAAGATAACGATAAAAGAACCGAAGGAATTAAGAAACTAACCAAAGAACCGAATTGAAGGAATCAAGAAACTAACCAAAGAACCGAAGGAATAAAGAAACTAACCAAAGAACCGAAGGAATAAAGAAACTAACATGCAAAGGACCGAAGGAATAATAACCAAAGAAGCGAAGTACAAAGCAATATTCACAGAGAGTGGAACTGCCGCCGAACTTTAAGTACACGGATAATTATTTATAATATTGCAATTCATAATCGTACTAAATTATACTATTTAAGATAGAGTATACGCATACGTTTAGTATTAAATAATAAGTATCATATTGAGTATACGTTTAGTATTAAATAATAAGTATCATATTGAGTATACGTTTAGTATTAAATAATAAGTATCATATTGAGTATACGTTTAGTATTAATAGATAAGTATCGTATGGAGTATACGTTTAGTATTAAATAATAAGTATCATATTGAGTATACGTTTAGTATTAAATAATAAGTATCATATTGAGTATACGTTTAGTATTAATAAATAAGTATCGTATGGAGTATACGTTTAGTATTAAATAATAAGTATCATATTGAGTATACGTTTAGTATTAAATAATAAGTATCATATTGAGTATACGTTTAGTATTAAATAATAAGTATCATATTGAGTATACGTTTAGTATTAAATAATAAGTATCATATTGAGTATACGTTTAGTATTAAATAATAAGTATCATATTGAGTATACGTTTAGTATTAAATAATAAGTATCATATTGAGTATACGTTTAGTATTAATAGATAAGTATCATATGGAGTATACGTTTGGTATTAAATAATAAGTATCATATTGAGTATACGTTTAGTATTAAATAATAAGTATCATATTGAGTATACGTTTAGTATTAAATAATAAGTATCATATTGAGTATACGTTTAGTATTAAATAATAAGTATCATATTGAGTATACGTTTAGTATTAAATAATAAGTATCATATGGAGTATACGTTTAGTATTAAATAATAAGTATCATATTGAGTATACGTTAAGTATTAAATAATAAGTATCATATTGAGTATACGTTTAGTATTAAATAATAAGTATCATATTGAGTATACGTTTAGTATTAAATAATAAGTATCATATTGAGTATACGTTTAGTATTAAATAATAAGTATCATATTGAGTATACGTTTAGTATTAAATAATAAGTATCATATTGAGTATACGTTTAGTATTAATAGATAAGTATCATATTGAGTATACGTTAAGTATTAAATAATAAGTATCATATTGAGTATACGTTTAGTATTAAATAATAAGTATCATATTGAGTATACGTTTAGTATTAAATAATAAGTATCATATTGAGTATACGTTAAGTATTAAATAATAAGTATCATATTGAGTATACGTTTAGTATTAAATAATAAGTATCATATTGAGTATACGTTTAGTATTAAATAATAAGTATCATATTGAGTATACGTTTAGTATTAAATAATAAGTATCATATGGAGTATACGTTTAGTATTAATAGATAAGTATCACATGGAGTATACGTTTAGTATTAATAGATAAGTATCACATGGAGTATACGTTTAGTATTAAATAATAAGTATCACATGGAGTATACGTTTAGTATTAAATAATAAGTATCATATGGAGTATACGTTTAGTATTAATAGATAAGTATCATATGGAGTATACGTTTAGTATTAATAGATAAGTATCACATGGAGTATACGTTTAGTATTAAATAATAAGTATCACATGGAGTATACGTTTAGTATTAAATAATAAGTATCATATGGAGTATACGTTTAGTATTAATAGAAATGTCCTTTTGTAATAAATATAGTTAGTTTAATTGGTGTATGTTTGGTATTCTCTGGGGAAGGCTTGAGGGACCGCGGTGTCTGGGTAGGGGCCTGGGGCGAGCCGTGACACCCAGCGAATTTACTTCTGAAATAGCTTTTTACATGTCAATTTTTTTGGAAAACTAAGCTTTTTAAGTAGTAACTTTTGGTCCCGCAATGTGATCCAAAGCGATTTTGTGTACGTGGTTTTATGCATATTTTCGCTCAAAACAACATGCAAATTTTAGAGAATTATTTTTTATTCTTGAATTAAGAATTAAAGTTGGCTTTATAGGAAAAAACCTTAATGGCTCCCATAAAATCGAAATATATAATTACATTCTAGATAAATCTTTTAGATTATAAAATACAGGTTGTTGAAGTTCGTCAAATTTATCACAGTGAAACAGGGCCTAAACCATGTTGTAAACACTACTTGAAATCATATCCAGGGACAACGAGTTTCTACCAAAATAGCTCAGTTTTGCGAAAAGTAAACATGGAAATGTCCATTTCTTTAAACATTTTTTTGGGGCACGATGTTTAAGACATAAAAATTCTATGATGAATTGCGAGAAGTTCGCACTCAATATTGCTGATATTGACATCAACACGCCGTCTAATATCTCCTAATATAAAGCAATGCACAAAGTAGCGTATTGGTTATAACTTCTACTAAAAGTTTTGACCTGCACATTGGTTTATCGTCCAACATGCTACTTGCAAGTACGCAGTTCTGGTCTTTCTTTTCACTTTTGTCAGACTTTGACGTGTGATATTTTTCCATCCGGAGTTTGTTCGATTGAAATAGTTAACTACAGCGCACTAGTAGACGGTCAACATTTGATATCTCAGTAATTCGGTTCTTGAACATAGTTGTGCAAGAAGAGATTGCAAACTAAATGTTCCATGTCAGCATAAAATTCTTTCATTCGACGTGAAAAGGAATTTTAGCATCAAAACAAACGCATGCGCAGACAAAATCTCTACATGCTGCTCGGCGCGCGATTAAAAATAACTTTATTGTCATTAAAAAAAAATCCTCAGATAGAATAGGTAGTTGGGCTGCGTGTGGCGCTATCGCTAAATCTTCCATTGCTAGCGTCAAACTGCAAGCGCTATCGCTAAATCTTCAATCGCTATTGTGAAACTGCAACTTCTACCGCTAAATTTCCAATCGCTATCGCTAAATTTCCATTTGCTAGCATCACAAACTGCAATCGCTATGGCTAAATTCTCAATTCTCAATCAATATCGCTAATTCTTCAAAGGCTAGCGTTGAATTGCAATCTTTATCGCTAAATTCTCAATCGACATCGCAAACTTCCAATTGCTAAACTAGCTAGTATGTAATAATAAACTTCCAATTGCTAAACTAGTATGTAAAAATAGTAAACTAGGATGGCTTCCCTTCTATGATGAGGCCAAAATTAACAAGTGTCTAATGATTTATAAATGCCTAGTACAAGACTGTCCAGTATATTTTAGTGACTTGATAACAAGCAATGTAAACATTCATAATAGAAATACAAGGCATGGAAACAGAAATCTTGTTTGTAAACGTTTTACGAGAGAAACAGAGGGTGGTAGGACTTTTCTGTTAGGTTTTGGAACTCCCTCCCGACCAATATCAAAGAAAAAATCAGCATTTCTAAAGATAGTTTAAGTAAAGGATTGCATAATCATTTTTTAAATCTTTACAAAGACATTGAACATTTTAAAGTATGTAAATTATAATTCAGTAATTATAATGCTCTTATTAATTTGTTAATTAAAGGCCCAGTATCGACCGGGATGCTTTGCGTGCCTCAACCTAATTTCGTGTATCACAAAATTATCAATGTTCATAATGCCTTCTCAATCCAAATAATCCTAAGTAATCCTGCTAATATCTCAAAACATTTCACTGTATTTAAGTTCTCTATGTATTTTACAACATCTGTCCCGCAATATTTTGTATATTTTCCGTAAATAGATGTAAATAACAAGCTTTGATGTTTGAGTAGATTACAATCAACTCAGCCGCTTCGCAGGCATCTCATTCCGATCCACGAACTAGCAGTTAAAATATGCCATAGAGCTGCTCAGACGAGACAATAAAATACTATGGACATTAAAAATACTTATTAACTTTATATTTGGAGCTCAACTTTCTTAAATATATTTTTACTACAACGATTGCTTAATAATAACAAAGCGGACAAATCGAGTTGATCAATATCGTTACTTTGATAATACAACAAAAATACACATAACATACCAGGTTGCTAGTAGGTGTATATTCACCGCATACTATTACACGATAGTTTTCTTCTCATGGATGCATTTAAGGATATTCAGAAACACTCAAAAGCTCAAAGGTTCGTTGAAAGAGTTCGCTACTTTCATGTATGTTGATATGTGATATTTTTCGTATCTCCGTACGGCCATGGACTTTGAACTCACGCGGTTTATGGCCAATTAGAGAGCGCCATTTAACAATAACGCTATTTCAAAACAAAAACAAACAGCCGCAAAGCATCCCGGTCGATACTGGGCCTTTAATTTTATTCTTATAATCTATTCTTATGTATATATTTATAGTATATTTTAGACATTTTTAATATTTATATAGTTATTGTTTTATTCCGTATTCTTAGATTATTAGATTATTATATTATATCTTAGGAGGGCCACAAGTTCATCAGTGTATAAACTGTTTCGTGTTTTACCCTCAATAAATAAAGTTGGTTATTATTATTATTAATTGCTGGCGTGAAACTGTAATCGCCACATGCTAAATTATCAATCGCAGTGGTACAGACGTACAGACATAATACTCCTTTTTACGATTTTGAGCAGTCTTTTACGTGGTGATACGCATCCGTCAGATTCTGCTTCAAATTTGTAGCGATTCTCCATATGAATCTTCATCTATACTATCAGGAGGACCCACATCCAGGGGTAAACGCATTTCTTTCCCATACAACAAGTAAAATGGAGTGTAACCGGTTGATTGGTGAACACTACTCATATAGGCCATCATGCATGCACAAATGTGTTCATCCCACACATTAACATCTTCTTCCATTTTAGCTCGTAGTAGACTCTTTAGTGTCTTAGTGCAAGCCTCGGTTTAACCTAAAAAGTTACTATGGAAATCAGTAGACTGGTAATTATGCCCCCAAAATTCCGTCCACGTGACCATTTTTTTTGTCAAGTTTTAGAAGTTCCTTACTAGGCAAGATTGACTTGATCAATGAACTCTTGCTATGAAGTTCTTGCTGCGACGGGTTTGTATTGTCCTTTAACAGTTTTATAACGTAAGACAAGTCTGGATCTTTCATTTGTGCATCACTTAACTCCGTACAAGACCACAAACACCTTTCAGTTGACTGTTCTTTTTCTTTATGCAAGAAGGACAGTTGTCTTTTCCCTGATGTTTCCGTCTGGGTTTCCTTGACATAGCATCAACATTGATATGCTCTCTTCCTGGACGATGGACTATTTCAAATTCGTACTCCTGTAATCTATCCAGCCATCTTGCTATCTGTCCCTGGGGTTCTTTGAATGACCTCAACCGCTTAAGCGCATGATGATCAGTTCTCACAGTAAACTTCTTTCCTATTAGATAATATCGGAAATGGTCAATAAACTCAACAAGTGCTAACATCTCAAGCCTTGTTGCACAGTAATTCCCCTCACGAGGCTGTAAGGAACGACTACCATAAGCGATGACTCTTTCTGTACCATCTCGTTGTACCTGTGACAATACTGCTCCAATTCCCTTATCTGTACTTGAGTCTGTATCTAAGATAAACTCTCCTGCATCCGGTACAAAACTTGGATATGCAAGAACAGGTGGATTTGCTAAACAGTCTTTGAGTTCCTGAAAAGCTTTCTCTTGCTGTTCTCTCCAATCGAATTCTGTACCTTTCTGTAGAAACCGACGCAATGGTTCTGATTTGACTGCAAAATCATGAATGAATCTTCTATAGTACGAACATAGTGGTACAGAATGGTAGAAATTGCAGTTTCACAATAGCGATTGAAGATTAATTTAGCGATAGCGCTTGCAGTTTGACGCTAGCGACACAGGGAGCCCGGCTTTTTGTCGTTTCTTTTCATTTTTCTCTCTCTTTATTTACGCTAATACGCTATATTATGTTTTCATCGGGATTCCTGTGGTATGAGACAGTTCCGACGTATTGATGTAATTAAAGCATATGGGTAATTTGTAATGCGCTTGCGCGAGGTCATGACAGAAATAAGGCATAGGTTGCCATTTTGTAGGTAAAGACGATTATCTGGGTTTTTCTACTTAACGATCAGATAACCAAGAGGCTTTTGATCGAATATTTTGAATGAGCACTTAGGCTGATGGATATGCTGATCGTGTTTTAATTATGAGAAAAAACATTCGTCAAAGTGGGCTAAAAATGAGTAAACCTCGAGAAATGACAATCTTTGTTGCTGTGTTTTTCTTCATCCAAGAAGCATTTTGAAGAAACGTTGCTTGAAGGTAAGAGACTATCACATATTGTTTTAAAATTGTCAAATTATAGTTTATGTTTTAAACCTGATTCTATGTTGTATTGAGGTGAAATTCGGCTTTTATCTGTTTTTTACTCAAATTCAAAACCGTTTTACATGGAGTAAATATTTTTGCCCCAAAATAAAAGTTGCAATTTTACAAAGCAGTTTCTTTTATCTTTTTAGTATTACAGTCCATTTGCTCCACAAAATTGGACGACAATGTGATTTTAAAGAAATTGTCGGTATCACACTATCTACCTCGGAAAATCGTCAGATTGTTATAATTGTTTTTCACTGGCATAGTTTAACAAGATCCTCATGTGTTTGGTAGTCGAAACACAGTTTATAAGGTAACTTGAATGTTTAAAAATTCACATCAATAGTTTAATTTTCAGTATAATAATAATAATAATAATAATAATAATAATAATAATAATAATAATAATAATAATAATAATAATAATAATAATAATAATAATAATAATAATAATAATAATAATAATAATAATAAAGCACTTTATTTCAATAGGGCAACTAGAATTACACAAGTAAGTATCTCATTGCATTTTCGAGCTGTTGTTGCTCTAATGTGTAAATCATTATGCAGTTAAATTCTTCTTCACTAAGTGCTAGCTCGTTTCAAAAAAATGTGAAATAACTTATGATAAAGGTTTTGCCCCAAGTTGATTTTTTATGATTTCACGGCTGATAGATTATAGAACACACATTATACCACAAAGTATAATGGCATTTTTATGAAGCGCCGAACTGATTAACTGAAGTAGGGCCTCCGGAAGGATGAACATTTTGTGGGCTAGAGTGCACATTCCTTCACGAGGAGTAACCGGAATCACGTGAAGAATATTGGTCAAATAGTACGATTTGTTCTGCATTACTCCAATCTTTGTTCAACGTTCACGTTGCAAACAACAATCAGAAAGTTTTAAAGTTTTATCATCTCTTCAACTCCAGTGTTTAAGGCAAGTATATGTTGTGTGTTTATTTTCCTGCATAAGCTTACGCTTTTCTGATTCGGCTGTTTTCCATCTTCTAATAGTTATGGCACCACGTATTTTACTTTTGGGTCACTCCTTTATCAGGAGGTTGATGCAGTTTGCAAACAACTCCTCTAACTTCCATCTCAATTTCAATATTGGAAAACCATGCAATGTTAAGTGGCACGGAGTCGGCGGTCGTACAGTTTCAACGATTCGCCGTTACGATTTACACGTGTTGGAATCTTTCAAGCCCGATATCGTCCTCTTGCAGCTGGGCACAAATGATCTGTGTAACCGTTCTGCCGTTTCAGTAGGCTCAGATATTGAAGAATTAGTTCGCCTGCTTCACGACGTTTACGGTGTAAAAATTGTTTGTGTGTGCCAAACTGTTAGTAGAGGAACAGCTTACGAAGAGTTTAATAGTGACGTTGGCTTGCTGACGCAATACTTGCGTGTGGTTTTGGAGCCATTGCCTTATGCCTTTTTCTGGGGTCACAGGGGGTTTTGGAATTCATTGCAGAACTTTTTATCGCGCGACGGCGTCCATTTTAACACAATCGGTCAAATCAAATTGTATCGTAGTTTACGCGGGGCGGTGCTGAAATGTATACGTTTGCTGTATTAATATAGTTGTCGAGTATGTCGTGGGTTACGCAATGTTTAATAACGAAGCCTTATTTAACGTTGAGTTATCGGGATTGATTGCTCACACACGTTTTTGTTTATTGCCGCCAGTGTGCCTGGCTTTTGCAATTTTATGTTGGCTTTCGTTTGTTTGTTTGCTACTTTGAGATACCATTGGAGTGTACAACCCATTTGGCGGCCTTTAACGAGGTGTGCTCTATTCACTCGGTATTCTCAAGTATATTTATTTGTAAGACGTTATACCAAGAACTCGACTATACTCTTTATTGCTAATTTGGGATGGTTGTCGTCCTCCCGTTATGCATATTTGTATTGTTTATTGCAACATTATACCAGGCGGCACCGCCCCCTGTTTCCTCTTAGACAATTAACTCTCATCTTCGGTGAAAGGTTTTTGTCTATTGTACTTACTACGATATTCTGTTTCAAGTCATGCCTCCAAGAAGGAGTTCTCGTCGTACTTCTGGCATCCATACACAGGACGCAGAACAGCAACTCGCTGGCCGCCCACGAAAACGGGCAAGACGACCGGCCGATCTAACCGAGACTCGCCCCGTGGAACCTTCGCAAACCGCCCAACCTGGTACGATGGTCGTAAACATCGAGGCGCTGAGCGCCAGCATATCCGCTGCGGTATCGCAAGCTGTAGAGACCAGTTTGGGGAACAGTTTAGGAAGCGGTTTTAACCAACCAACCAACAACCCACAACCTTCAGTCGCGCCTGTGGGTATCGCCGCCGTGGTCGACGAGGAGACAGACACAATCACGGCCAGTAGTTCAGGTACTAGCGCCCCCGAGAAGCCCGCCTCGCCGCTCTTCTCTAGCATTGCTATCCCTTTGGGTAGCAATGTTAGCGATAAGGTCAAAGCAAAAATTTGGGCGAACGAGTTTGTCCAATTCGGCCAACTGTTGTCCACAACTGGACAACAGGAGCGTTATTCTGTGACTTTTGTCGCATCGCAGGGCTCCACGAACCCCCAGTTACAGGTCGAGCCTAGTCAGCCTGCCCGAAAAATTCTAACAATAGATCAGTGGTTAAGCGCCTTTCACGCCTACGTAGCTATTTATTGCGATAAATTTAAGGGTCAAGTGGGTAGATTGATGAAGTATGGCGAGATTGTTCGCGACATAGCCCGCAAATGGGGCGACTGGGCTAGGTACGACGAGCAGTTTCGCTATCTGCGTCAATCTGCGCCTGACAGTTACCCCTGGGATGCCGTCCATTGGGAACTATGGCTGAAGGCGACTAGCTCTCCTTTTCGTCCGAAAACCGATAAGGGTATTTTTCGTAACAAACAGCGGCAACCGTTCGCAAAAGGAACCTGTTGGACCTTTAATGCCGGTAAACCTTGCCAGGCCGCGGGATGCCGTTTCGAACATAAATGCTCTCACTGCGGGGCCAATCACGCAGCCCCCCAATGCCGCAACGCCGCTGACCAACGGACCGCGCCCCAGCAGAGCCGACCTCCGGCTCCTAATACACACGTTAGAGAGCCCTCCGGTTACCCCCGTCAGGGTAGATAGACTTCAGGATTTGTTAAGCGGCTATGATTCGCATCTCAAACACTACCTTGTACAGGGTTTTAGTTATGGCTTTAGTATTAATTATGTTGGGGAGCGGTCCGCGTTGGAGTCTCCTAATTTGAAGAGCGCTCGAGAGCAACCCTCAGCTGTTTATGCAAAATTGGGTAAAGAATTACAGGCCGGCAGAATAGTGGGGCCCTTTAGTGTTCCCCCATTTTCGCCATTTGTGACGTCGCCTTTAGGCATTGTTCCCAAAAAAGTCCCTAATGAATTTCGCTTAATACATCATCTTTCTTACCCTGATTCTGTTTCGGTTAACGACGGCATCCCTGCAGAATTTTCATCTGTTCATTATGCTTCAATTAACGACGCAATAGCGATCATCAAACGAACAGGAGTGGGCTGTTATTTGGCAAAAACCGATATTAAATCGGCGTTTCGACTTATTCCAATACGCCCCCACGATTACCCACTCCTGGGTCTCAAATGGGATGATCGCTATTACTTCGATCGCTGTTTACCCATGGGCTGTTCTTCATCGTGCGCTATTTTTGAAAGATTTAGTACGGCACTTGAGTGGCTGGCTAAGAATGTGCTGGGAGCATCGGGAGTTATACATGTACTCGATGATTTTTTATTCATTGCGAAAAGTGATAATGAATGTCGGTCCTTGTTGTCACAATTTCTAAAGTTATGTGACTATCTCGGCGTGCCTATTGCACCTGAAAAGACGGTTGGCCCAAGAACCGTGTTGCCGTTTGTGGGTATTACCCTAGATACAATTAACTCGGAAGCTCGCTTGCCCGAGGACAAACTTCAAAAATGTCGCACGTTGTTAACAGCCTTTTATAAACGTCGTAAGGTCACGCTTCGCGAACTTCAATCTCTGATAGGCCTGTTAAATTTCACTTGCTCAGTTGTTCTCCCTGGGCGGGCGTTCCTTCGTCGCATAATCGATCTTACCAAAGGCCTTCAACGGCCACATCATCGCCTTCGCCTTACCAAACAAACCAAACAAGATATGCTTATTTGGCTACACTTTCTTGATAATTATAACGGCCGCACTTTTTTCATCAACGAGAAATGGGAAGCAAATCCCACGCTTGAATTATTCACTGACGCGGCGGGTTCTAAGGGATACGGTGCGATTTTTGGTAATCATTGGTTATGCGGCGAATGGCCCGACGACTGGAAAAGTTTGAATATTGCATTTTTGGAATTTTTTCCAATCGTAATTGCTCTTCATGTGTGGGGTATGCATATGACCGACAGATGCGTCATGTTCACTACCGATAACGCGGCGCTTGTTGACATCATCAATCGACAAACATCTAAACATCCTTTGATAATGATTTTGGTGCGTGATTTAGTCTTATCAGCACTTAAGCTTAACATTCTATTTCGAGCACGCCATATACCGGGCATTAATAACACAAGGGCCGATCTTATTTCCCGTCTCCAGGTCGATCAATTCAAGCAAATTGCGCCTGGAATGGACGCGGCTCCCACGCCGGTCCCAGAGAATCTGATGCCCAGGAGTTGGTTGATCACTTAAGGGAACTAGTTTGCTCAGGTATCACGGATGGCTCTCGCAAAATGTACCAACGGGCTTGGTCGGTTTTCCGAGATTTTCATCTGCGTTTTTACAAATCTGACTTTATCTCACTGCCAGTGTCGACAGATGTGGTGGCTTTATTTGTTTCTTATTTAAGCTCTCGTAAATTGGCACACGCGACCATCGCATCCTACATGTCTGCGATTAGCTACGTTCATAAACTTAAAGGATTAATCGATCCGACAAAATCATTTTTAATCCAGAAGTTATTGACTGCGGTAGGTCGTGACCGATCCGCCGATATACGTTTGCCTATAACAAGGCCGGTCCTACACGAACTCGTACGTTCTCTTACGTCAACCAACTCCTCGGCTACGAAGCGCACGCTATATTCTGCAATGTTTTTGACTGCCTTCTATGGCTTCTTTCGCATCGGCGAGCTAGCGACCAAAACGACTAAAGGGTCAGATGACGTTGTTCAATATGAAGATATTCGCTTTCTCACTAGGAACGGACAAATTCAAATGGTGAAGATCACAATTCGTAAATTCAAACATAACGCTAACCGTCTTCCGTTTGATATTCTTATCGAAAGAGATACTTCGGCGGCTTTTTGTCCCGTCCAAAGTATCCTAAACTACTGTCAACACCGGGGACAAAAACCAGGTCCTCTTTTTTGTCTGACCGACAGCAATCCTATTACAATAAGTATGTTCAACACCGCATTAACACGTTGCCTAACCTTTTGCGGGCTTGACACGACGCGTTATAAAAGTCATAGTTTCCGAATCGGTGCAGCATGCTTTGCGGCTGAGCAAGGTTTTTCGGACTCACAAATTAGGAGTTTGGGTCGCTGGAAATCCGATGCTTTCAAACGTTATATACGTAGCGTAACTTTACACGCCAATTAAGTAGTCTCCCAACGGGTTTTGGGTCAGACAAGGGCTGCCAATCCCATGAGGTTTTTAGACTTTTTAACATAACACGGTCTGGGTCAGACACGAGGCTGCTAGACCGTGTTATGTCATTTTTACTCATATTTACTCATATTTACTCATTTTTACTCATATTAGCACTAAGCCTCACGCGAGGAACAGCCACTGGCTACCTCGGTGTACAGTTATCTAACTTTTAAGATCAAGAATATTAGTCCTTCAGTAAAGAGAGCTAGCGTACTTATAGGTCAGAAAAGGTCTGCTATTTTTACGCTGGGGTCTCTCACCTACATAGTAGCAATTAAATATTAGCCTTTTGAGAGAAGAACATATGTAATTTATAGGCCAGTTACGGACTGCTATTTTTTACCTTTAGTTCTCTTATTTATCTTGTTCTGGTTATTTCGTAAGCGAGTTTGTGTGTCGTCTTGGTGGGGTTGCCACATGGTTTGTGGCTTGTGGCGGGTTTTTACCCCACCTATGATGAAAGTAAATAACTTTCTGTACATCATTTATTTGTTATTGATTAAATCGTCACAACAGTGGCCATAAAGTCCAAATAAAGTCGTAGTCTGTTATTCTTATTTCATCATACTAGTGCGTCGACACACAATACTCGTTTACAAAGGAAAAGTTTATGAAACAAGGCGCGAAGTAAAAAATATATTTTACTTGTTGTTTTGTCTTGCAAAATTGGACGGGCTCTGCACGGTGACTCCTAACTGAGTGCATGAGAACCCTGGGTCAGCCATCTTGAGGACTGTGAGTGACCAACAAGACCAAATGTCTAAAATTGCTTAAAATGTGTAATGCAACAACAGCAATGATAATCTGAGTAATTCACATTACTTGTGTAGTTAAATTCATGATGGTTTCTATTGTGTAAATATAGTATATCTTCTTCTATTAAAAATAATGCATGAATATAATAATAATATAATAATATGCCTCAATTATATAGCGCTACATCTCTAGAATAGCTCATAGCGCTTTACAATCTAGTAATGTGTATATGGAGGACTTATCGGACTGCTGAAAACCAGCAGTTTACAATCATGAGTGTTGTTAGTTAATGCCTCCGAGGCCTGACTGTTGTACCGGGAGACAATCCCCTACTCTTTGCGAACATAGCACAACAGGATCTGCATGATTATATAATCTTTGTGTGTGCACTAACATAATTCATATTTGGTGATGGTGATGAAGTATATCAATCACATATATACTTTTATTCTTAGTTCTTAGTTTATTACATTAATACTAGAAGTGATTAATTGTGATTACTTAGCAAAATTATCATTCTGAAATGTGTACTTATTGGAATAATTAAGTAGTTTCAAACACTTGTTTGTCTGTTCTAGCAATTATTGTTGTTGAATTATTGTTCAATAAACTTGTCAAAGTATGAAGTATTCCAATAATGTGGCTTAACATTATTTTTTCTGTTTTCAGGAAGATTAAAGCTAGTAGTTGATGTAATATGTATGGAGAAATGTTTACTTTCTACAGAAACATGACATTTTCATCTGAGTATTCAATTAGGAAAACAAAATGAATACCCAATGTGCAATGATATCCTCATAACACAAAGATAAAATTCATTGTTGTATGGCTCTTAATTATTTAAAAATATTGATATATGTGTATTGTATATAAACATCATTTGGGGTCTTTGGGGTCGGGTCATTTATAGTTATAGTCTCCAGATCACAAGACTACAAAGCTCTTCCTTTAATAAAAATGTAATCAAACTTTAAGTATTGCAAAACAATATTATGTTTTGTGTTAGAATTCCCTTTTAATTTCAGCCTCAGCTCAGTGCTAGCTGTAAACTCTGAACTGATACAGACATTTAATATTCCCAATATTATTATATGTACATATGAAGTTATTGCTCTTTTTGTCATTTGATAGCATTTCAAAACTTATTTATTTTTCTTAGAGTACTACTCCCAATCATTTAGAGAAATAAAATTGCTGATGAAATTTGTGAAAAATAAAATTGTGAAATAAAATTGCTGATGTACTAGCCCTTGTTCATTTATATTTGGTGGCTTTTATAAATCACTGTCAAAGACAAGTAAAGTTGGAACAAAATTTCGGTTTTCACTAATAATTTTTCCAGATTAAGCCAAAGTGTCTAAAGACTCTAAAATAGTGCAAAATATCGTGTAGGAAACTGAAAGATCTTCAATTCATTCGATCCAGATGAACGATGGTGATTGTGTCAAGCCATAAACAAAGAAGATCTTCGTGGATAAAACGTATAACTTTTATTGTTCGCGTTATATTCAAACCTCAGTATGCTGTGCATTTTCTGGGTAGCTATAGAATTGAAAACGAAATGAATTAGAAGAGTAAACTTCGCTTTTCGTGGAATTGCAAGCCATGTTTATGTTTTACTTTCAACCAAACAAAATAGGTGTGTGTCAGCGGCTATCTCAACAAAAATGATTTCCGCAACGCATGCGCAGAAAAATTACCTACATGCTTGTAATTAACAGTAACTCGATAAGAGGATTAAGTCTTATCTGTAACACACTTGCTAGTAACCGTTAATGTATAGAAGGGCTGAAACAACTGCTAGATGCCTCCATTAAAACTCATATATAAAATGTTTGAAGAATTCTTTCATTGTTATAAAGCCTCCAAACGTTTGTGTAATAAACATACTTTATGTTAGGATGTTTAAATTTGGGGAAATCTGAAATGATACGATGCTATGAAGCAAAATTTAAAGTCGAGTTTTAGTTACATGTTCACCGCTAGTTGCCCTGACCGAGAACTTAACTAAGCCGTTGAATAATTTTTATTCTTAGACGAGTAACAACTACTGATTTATGATCGTGGATTTTGTTATTTAAGTTTTTACTTGTACGGTTTACTTTGCGTTGTTAGATGAAATGTGTCAATAGAGAGTCGCTGAAAATAGCTGGTCAGGGCACGTAGCGGTGGTGCAGTTACGATAATCTAGCAATTGTTTCGGCCCTTCTCAATTATTGACTGTTACTAGAGAGTGCGTTACAGATAAGAGTTAACTTTATCCTACTATCGAGTTACGGTTAATTACATCATCATGTTAAACGATAGGTCGGAACACAGGCAGCCCAACTATTCTATCTGAGGATTTTTTTGTGATGACAATAAAGTTATTTTTAACCGCGCGCCGAGCGCCATATTGGAATAAATATCTTTTGTTAGGATCATTGAGCGCGCGGTTGGGGTTCCTGTGGTGTATTTGTTTGAATGCGCGCGGATGGGATTCCTGTGGCTTTTTGCAAGCAATTTTTCGGTCGCGCGGAATTGCACGTACGACAAAAAAAATCGAAGAAAGTAGTATCTTGATACAAGGTCTGAAACTTGATGGCGTGGATGGATAGATGTGCTTTCCAGCTTGCTAGTGCACGGAAATCTCACGGAAATTCAACGACGAGCGCCGAAAGTTCGCCGTGAAGCAATCGACTGACTCGCCGAAAAAAAAAATGTTGTTAAAACTTTTCTTTCAAAACAAAAAATGTTGTTTTTCTCATAGGGATTTACACTGAGTACACTTTTAAAACCAACAAGAACAAACAGATCAGTATGTGAAATTTATTTCCATGTTTATTTGAAATATAACTTTTAATTAGTTTATTTGACAATGTGAAGAGATTTTCACAAAATAAAGTTGAGCTTTTTTGAAGCGTGGGAAACTTCGCAAAGCGGCCATCACAAATTCACTGTTTAGCTCGGCTGTTAGTTGGTTTGTACATGACAATATCAGTCGTTTTGACATAAAAACTTCAACTCCAATCATTACCTGCACACACCAGAACTACTAGAAAAACTTTCTCCAGGTTTTCGTAATAGTGAAGAGCATCGGTGACTTCAAAAGCATGTACAAGTGCTCACTTGAATCAGGTGTTTTGAGTGTTAAGCTAAACTCATTGTAGCTAGCAGCGAATGTAGTGCAAATCACGATCTTTTCGACTCTCCCTTCGCCAGCCCATGATTTCCACAATAAAATACATTCTCTTGTATTCTAGTTTTCAATTTAAAGTCATTTTAACAATCCATAAGCTAAATGCAAGAAAGTAATCGCCAACTTTTTCGGTGAATGTGGTATTTCACAACAACGCGGCTCGATCGATATTTTCACGATTCCTCCACGATTGTAAAATCCGACTGTTTACCGAAAACTCTGCCCTAGCAACTGGGAAAGAACCTCGACTCCATGCTGCCTTTTTTAAAAAATTATTTGAACCCATTTGCTGATTTCGTTGAGTTGATCATACTTTTACCGTAGTTGAAGATCAACGTAAAGTTTATATATTCGAAGAAAAATTAAAATTTTCTCCCATGGCTGATTTACTACGCGCGAAACTAAATTTGTCACGTGACCGAGTTTCATACCTTGTCAAAATACCTCCCTCTTCAACACCGCGCGACTTTGACGAAAAATTGCTTGCAAAAAGCCACAGGAATCCCATCTACGCAAGGGAGCACGGCAGACTGTTGCTTGTGGTTTGGATATATTCGTTCTTTTGAAGGTTTTAAATTACAACCATCTTTTCAAGTTTTAAATTACATAAACGGCTTTTTTCGTCAATCGACTGACCAGTTAAAATGCGGGCACAACTATCATTGCCGAGCGAGTCCCGTAGGGACGAGTAATGTACGAGTGTCACACGAGAGTTGTAACTCCCCGCGAGCCCCGTAGGGGTGAGGGGGAATGAAGCCGTTGAAATTCTGCAGTATGATGCTCGTAGCACGTTGCTAGGAACATTTCCGTTGCTGGGAACATTTTGTAAAGACGAGAATAATCGAAATCGTAAAACCAGATACGAAGAACAGGTCAAACAGGGAAACGCGCATTTACATGAACAAGATTTACATAACAAACTTAACTTATTTGAATTCAACGATTTTCAAATTTGAATATATATTGGCTCCTATATACAACTGATTTTTTGTGGTTCCTTACATTCATGTCCTTATAATAATGTGTAAAGAAGAAGAGAAGGTCGCATGGCAAAAAAAGATCTGTATTAGTATCCTTGTAAAGTTATTAAGCTGAATTACTTCCGTGGCTGCAGTGAAAATCTTCAAAGTTGCATCTGACGTTTTGCGCTCCATTTCATGAAGACGTATACTGTTACTCACAGTTATATTTACTCGCATGATATCAGAATTATTAAACTAAACTAGACATTTTCCTCCTATTTTTGGAGTACTGCTGCTTGAAGTTCATATTATTTTATTGATTTTGAGCTTACAATATGACCATAACAACTCGAAATTCTATTAAAAATTCGAACGTAAACATTTGGGTTTAATATCAGCGAAGAGATCAACACGAAGGTCAAGGCTTGTATTTCATACATTAATCGTTTCCGATTTCGTTTCCGTTTCCAAGGAAACTGCTACGAGCATCAGGAGGAGACACACCCCCAAAAACGTCTATTCTCGATTCGTGATTGGCTGATCATTCCACCGCTTCACTCCCCCCTCGTCCCTTCGGGACTCGCTCGCAGAGGCAGGCGCGCCCGCATTTTTCCCTTGCTGGCGGTTAGTCCCATTAATCTACCAATTTAGCTGTTGATGTAATTTAAAACGTTGAAAAGATCGTTGTAATTTAAAACCTTCAAAAGATCGAATATATCCAAACCACAAACAACAGTCTGCCGTGCTCCCTTTATCTACGCGCATTCAAACAAATACACCACAGGAACCCCAACCGCGCGCTCAATGATCCTAACAAAAGATGGCGCTCGGCGCGCGGTTAAAAATAACTTTATTGTCATTACAAAAAAAATCCTCAGATAGAATAGTTGGGCTGCCTGTGGTCGGAACTGTCTCATACCACAGGAATCTCGATGAAAACATAATATAGCGTATTATTAGCATAAATAAAGAGAGAGAAAAATGAAAAGAAACGACAAAAACGCCGGGCTCCCTGTGTAGCGATTGAAGATTTAGCGGTAGCGCTTGCAGTTTGACGCTAGCGATGGAAGATTTAGCGGTAGCGCTTGCAGTTTGACGCTAGCGATGGAAGATTTAGCGATATCGATTGATGATTTAGCGATAGGGATTGGGAATTTAGCGGTAGCGATTGCAGTTTGAAGCTAATGATTGAAGATTTAGCGATAGCGATTGTATTTTTGGCACAAACGGCTCTACATAGGTACTGTGTAATCTTCTATATGATCAGTTTTAATTTATTTAAAATGCAATTGTTTTGAAAGGGTGAAACCTGACCCAAGCTGCTTATCGGCCGTGTTTGACGTTCTTGTACTTTTACTTTTCTAACTTCGCAGTTTCACAAGACAAACAGTGCACTGTATTTCTGTATGAAAATAAACTTAATAAAAAAAGCATTTCAAATCAGTCCTGAACGAATGGTATTGTTCGTCAAAAATGTAATTTTGAGCACGTTTTTGTTAAAAAAAAACACCGAATTGATTTGAAGAGACTGAAAAAACACAAAATTAAAACGACAACAACTTCATGACAGCATAGTTTAATACATTTACTACAATTTTCTACTTACAGAAAAGTAAAGTCCATTGATATTTTATCCATAAACTTGTTTTCAAAATCCTTTTTTGATGAAAAAACGTTGTGTCGATCACAACTTTCCCTCAATTCCGCGGTTCTTCGCCATCGCTAGCCGTTGAAATTCTTGTACTTTTCATCTTGTAATTTCAGTCTTGAAGGGAACTGAAACCTGAGGAAGAGTTTTCTTTGCCAGGTTTTTTGTTTCTTTCACTTTTTTTCGGCCTTCTATAATAAATATTTTGGTCGGAAGTTTACGGAAATGTTCGGAAGTTACAAAATCCAGCGCACGGAAGTATAGCTGGGAAAGCCAATTTTTACGCTGAGGAGAAGGGTAAGGTGTTTTGGTGTTACTAAAAATAGCTCGGATGTGAATTTACATGGCGCGCGGGCTATTAGCATGTAAAAATACACTTATGCGAAATCGTTCTAATATAGGAGTTTTGCTCTCTTATTTATCCTCTCTTGCCACAATACAAAAGTGAAATTGTTTGCGAGTCCATTTTCCTTCGCCGGCGCTGCGCTGCTGCAAAATCAAGAAACATGACACATCTATAGAGCTAAATAGCCACAATACACAAGTGATATTGTTTTCAAGTCTCTATTCCTTCGCGCTGCTGCAAAATCAAGACACATGACACATCTAGAGCTAAAATAACCACAATACACAATTAGTGAAATTGTTTTCAAGTCTCTATTCCTTCACGCTGCTGCAAAATCAAGACACATGACACATCTAGAGCTAAAATAACCACAATACACAAGTGAAATTGTTTTCAAGTCTATTCCTTCGCTGGCGCTACTGCAAAATCAAGACACATGACACATCTAGAGCTAAATAGCCACAATACACAAGTGAAATTGTTTTCGAGTCTCTATTCCTTCGCGCTGCTGCAAAATCAAAACACAAGACACATCTAAAGCTAAACGAATCACAATACACAAAGTAAAATCGTTTTCGAGTCTTCATTCCTTTGCGCTATTGCAAACTCAAGGCACACTAAAGAATAAGTGTTACTCACTTTATTGCATGTAGTTCACATTATAAATACGTACTCTGGCTGGCTTTAAATGTCAATAAACGTAACAATGACCTCCATTCGCTTCTGTAATGGATCTTGCAACTATTTCCACGATATTTAGACTAGGTCAAACTGTTGTATTCTAAATATTCATGCTTTAATTAGCTCCAAACAAAATCCCATGCATGCTCGCGTGCTCGCGTTATAGACGTGCGCAATTTGGCGCTAACTTTAATCGCGGTTTAGTGATTGAACGTGCACACTAAATATATATTTACTAATTACTAATTTGTACAAAATAGAGTACCAATACTAAAAGTGTGCAACATAAATACCACTAAATACTGCTAAATTATGCAAATTCTTTTGTTCTCTATTGTTTAATCAACACTATTTAGTGGTAAATAGTACAAAGTATTGCACACTTTTAGTGTTTGTACTCTAGTACAATAGACTAATTTAGTGAAATTTAGCAAAATTTAGCAAAATTAGTTTTTGTTAATGTTTCACGGTTATATTGTTTGCACTCTAAGGCTACGTTTACACGGTACCGGACAAATTTTTAACCGGTCAAAAAAACATCTGCTTAGGGGTTCCGTTCACACGGGACCGCGCTAAACGTGCAATAATTGGGACGCCTAACCGGTCAAAACGAAAATTTTGTAATAATCGGTTCCGTGTAAACAGCATGTCCAGGTCGATCTTTTGACCGGTCAAAAATTCGTCCGGTCCCGTGTAAACCTAGCCTAATTTTATTATCATTCAAATACAATAACAGCCATGATTACCCCTCACACAAATGTCAAATGCGACAAAATAATTTCCAAAATAAATCACTGATTCGGTAGAATAAATGTAAATCGAAAAATGAAAAATCAACGTAACACGAGGTAACCTCACAATATATCCGGCTACTGCGATATTTTATCTAGAAATCATGAAATCTTTAACATTTCAACTTGCATGGTGCTCAATTCTAGAGTAGAGTTAAATATAGCGAGTTTGTATGGAATTAGTTTTAGAGATTCCATATGGTCTATATGGACCATGAATGTTCAGCTAAATGACCGGTTATTTTGTGAAGTTACTCTTAACATGATCAAATTCAGTACTGATATGATTAGTGTGAATAAATTGTTATTCTGTTGGTGCAGCTAAATTAAATGTACAGTTTTCAAAGTTTGCTCCTTCAATGACAACATTGGAGTTTGAAGCCGTAAAATCTTTCTTAGATTATTTTAAATGAATTATAATGAGACTGAGAAGTCAGATTAAAAACTCGTGCTTCGTGTTTGATCAGGGGCCCCAAACAACTCGGTGTTTGGAGCCCCTGATCAAACACTCGCACTCGTTTTTGAGCATGAAGCATTATATAATCACGGGCTGTATAATACTCTTTCCTTCGAGTCGTGAGCAATGCTTGTTTAGTGGACTAAATAAAACACAACATACTCACTTGAGGATAAATAAAACATGAATTTAATGTCGTTTGTGTTCATTTTTCTTCTGTGTTAAAACGATAACAAAAGAACCCCGGCTATCTTGAATATACTAGTTATCAGTCCCATCGTCCGATGGCAGAGCGCGGTCTCCTTGTTGACGCTATTCTTCTTTTTTTTTATATAGTGCCCAGTCTCCTGGGTTATTAGATTTGATTGCCCGTTTTTTCAACAAATCTCATGCGTGCATTTCACGTTTGATATCAGAGTTAATCCACGCAGAAGATTTGTTCCTTATTCTCATCTTTATTATTGGAGCGTGTTTATCAAGAATTTTGAGTAAAGTATTTTTCCAGTCAAGTCAAACATTATCAATATCCCTTTTATCAAAGGTAGGATCTAAATAGGCGTTGTCCCCCTCTCCGCCAATGAGATTAGTGGATTCAATACCACGTGATCAGTTTGAATCGTCAAGAGCTTGATGCCAGCTTTTACGTCACTTTGTAGCCTCGTTCTGGCTTCAAAACACCACAGGCAACCCAAATTCTGTTGACGAGTATTTTTTTCAACTTTGCGAACCTTCGAGGAATCACCATCACCCATGAAATAAAATCTCTCTCCGAATATTGTCGATAAAACCTATTTTTTTAAGAGCGAAATGCTCACTGCTGGCGGTTGTATCTAATTTGCATGTTCATTGTTTTAACCCCTGTTTTCCCTGATGATTATTCAAACCCTCCCCGTGCTTTTACAAACTTAAAAGTTTGTATTGGCTTTACAAGGGTGTTCATGTGATCTGATTTCTCATATCGGATTGGCTGGAGAACTTATGAATTATTAATGAATTTTACAATACCTGATAAAACACTGCTGCTCGATTTTTAAATAGTTCATAACGCGACGCTTTGCGTGACAGTCAGTGACAGTGAAGTGACCTTAGAGTTTGTATGCTGTAATGATTAGGTAACTCTTGAAAGTCGTATTTAAACGAATTCCACGCTAGGAAATAAATGAAGCCGTATTTGATTCAGAATATATATGTCAGAAGTTGAAAGAGCAATAACGCGCATGCATGTTGAAGGCCCTGTTCCAAGTTTTTTTTCGAATCGTTAATTGTCCTAATTGTCCGTCCTAATGTATACACGAAAACGATCCGAAAACGCTAGCTTCCATACTTTTTTATTAATCTAATAAAATAATAACTAATTTACTGCTCTGACGTCATCGTATTCGAAAAAACCTTTATCGTTTTCACTGTCCAAACATGTCACATATATACGGTAAAATACGCGTTGTCGGTCACCTAAAAACGGAGGTTTTCAAATAGCCGGATACTCAAACTGAGTTGGTGAAACATTTGTTCTTTTATCAGTATGGAGGAATATAAACTAAAGTCGAATATGTTGAAATGACTACAGGAAACTTGAAGATACTTTTGAAAGGAAATACTAAAACAATCCTAAACGACATATTATCTTTAATAGGTTCTGTCATCGCTTTGCTACATACAGCGTTTCACGAACATCTCGCAAAGCAAATATGCCGATTTTGTTTTCGGTATAAACGAGATACAAGACACTAAAAAAATTACTTGATCTTTTTTTCGAAATTTCTTCAAACATTTTGAGTTGTTTTTGAGTCCATATTTGTTCCAGTACTCATTACAATCAATACATTCAATGACCAACAGAACTATATCAGTACACTCTGTATCCAGGTCTTCTTTCTCTTATCTCAAAAGCTCACGTACTGACATTTTGTTCTTTTTCATTAATTTGTTTTAACATAAGATAACAAGATATTAAAAATAAAATCCAGTATTTTTTCACAACATACCTTCACTGTTTTGAATCAATAAGACTGCAATTGCCACAAGGAAGCGCAACACAACACGACCATCTCCCATGGCTATACAAAGAAGTGAATGTGCACAACGTTTTTACTTCGTCCAAAGCTTGAAATAATTGATGAGAAGCAGTTGGGTTAGGTATATATAAGTCTAAGAGCTGTATACCTCCTACTTCAGCGAAATCACAATAGCCGGAGAAGGCTCTATGGTTGACGAGCCACAGCATGCACAACAATAATAATGAATATAGAGAAAAGACATTATTAACCAAAGCCGATTAAAGTTGCCGTTGTTAATGACACATCACAATGTAGATAAATGGAAACTAGCTATAGCGAGTAAACTAGTAGAGGCTGCGTCGGTGTTTGATATAAATGGTAGGTTATAGAATGAAATTGGTAACACCGTAAAAAATAGAAATAGAAACTAGCTAGTAAACTAGTATATTCTGTGTCGATGTTTGATATAAACGATAGGTAATAAAATGAAATTTGTAACACCGTAAAAAATATAAATAGGTTCTAGCGAGTAAACTAGTATAGGCTGCGTCTGTAGGTAATAGAATAAATTTTTTAACACCGTAAAAAACGTTAACTCAACTTAACTTAACTTACTGTCGTTACGTTTCGAGCTTTAGCTTAGCCCTCCGACGAAGGTTACTTTTCAAAGGGTTAGGTATTTCCGTTCTATAACAATGCATTACTTGATGTGCTTGATTGTTCTTGAGTCTGAAAACAAAAAAATATAACCCACGCACATTCGGTGAAGTATAGCAAAAAGTAAAAAAGTAAATGCACATCTCTTCGAATATCAAGAAACAATAAATGTATCAGAACCAGATGTTGTATTAATATTATAATGACTATTTAAAAATATTCAGCTCAATTATCAGATCGAACGAAAAAGCGAGATATCTATGTAACCTTAATTTGTATGCCCCAGTGCGAAGCTCATTTTAAAACATGTTATTTTACTAATTAGCATACTAAAATGTGTTTTGTGAAATCGCTCTATAATAATAATAATAATAAATAATGAACTCTTTATTTAAAGAGGGTGATACGGAATAGTTAAAAAAAACTAATATACTAGTGGCCCTCAATTTAAAATTATAAAACACATATACATATAAAACCTAGAATAAACTTAGAATTGATAAAACAATTATATACATACAAGAATGATAATATAAAACTAATAAATATTAAACTATAAAATTGTGTAATTTATTCTGTTCTTAATTAAAATATTTCCATCAGCTCGTGTACCGTGAGTAGTAAAGTAAACAAAATGACCACCTTTGAGAATACTTAAGGCCGATTTACACAGCACGATTGTCGTGTGCGACTTGTAATATACGACTCAAACGAGCTCTAAGTCTTGCCGTGTAAATGCCCCTACGACTTTCCTACGACTGACACACGCAACCTACAACGTGTAGTATGATTTTGAACCAAGGATCAAAACCCTACGACTTGTCGTAGGAAAATGACGTGATTTGTTCCATATTAGGACTGGAACTAGTATTTCGTCCAATCACTCACGATTTTAGCAATGGCGTGTACGACTAGTCGTGCGTGTGTGAATGGTACCTACTACATGTTGTAGGAAAATCATATACTACAGTCGTACTGTCAAAATCGTATCGTGTAAATCGGCCTTTAGACATTTATGAGACTTTTTGAAAACAACCTAACACTGAAAACAATAGATTCTATTATTAATTCAGTGACCGGATATACACTCTAACAGCAGTCTAGCTATATATAATAATGATAATAGCTTTATTGATAAATTTGACTTGCAATTCAAAAGATTTGAAAAACTCAATATTTACATTGTTTTAAAGTATATCTAAAATATTTACATACATTTATTTTTACAAATATATATATATATATATATATATATGTAGAATAAAGTAGAATCCAATCCACCAATTTGTAACTATATAACAGTTACTGTTTTATTGTACGTCTCGGCTATTCAGCCTTCTTCAGCAAACTGAATGATTTGCTCGCGCTACAATCTATAAAACACAACTGAAAACAACTGACGAAAATAACAAACAAATTTAAACTACGAAACATCTAACGGAAAGCCTATAGAGCGTGCGTATGAGAAATGCAAGCGCAAATAAACCTATAAGTATAATATTAGGATTATTAATAAGAGTGATTACTATGCTCATACTAGCCCATTATTCAAAGATTTGTATTTACTGAAATTTTATGATATCCAAAAGCTCCAAATATGTCAATTTATGTTTTCCCATAGAAATAATATTTTACCAAAAAAATTCCAAGATATGTTCACTTTAAATAATCAATTCCATAGTTATAATACCAGATCAAAACATTTACTTCGTGTACCACTAGTAAGAACTAAACTTCGTCAATTTTCTATCAGTTACCAAGGTCCCTCAATCTTTAATTCTCTTACTGATGAAATCAAACAAAGCAGTGCTTATTCTACATTCACCAAGAAATTAAGATCTTTTATGATTTCTGGTTATGGAGATTAGGCATTGGCTTATTTATTTAGTGTAAATAGCTAGATATATATATGTGAATGTGTACAGTTGTATCATATGTGTATATAGACTGTATGTATGTATGTATGTACATATGTGTCTATATTATATTATATTATTTTGTACTATATTATATTGTAAATGTATTCTTACGCCATCATGTAATTGTTGGCAGTATAACTAAATTGTATATATAGAGGAGATCTGATGTTATTAATAAGCCTCTTGGCTTTCTATCAGATATCCTCGCCATTTTATATAAACTTTTTCATGCCGGTATATAGACTGTAAGTTTGATTATTACGATTAATGGCAAATAAACTGTTATACTGTTATACTGTTATACTGTTAATATATATATATACACACATCTCTAAAAAATATAGTTGTAGATGTTAGTCCCATTTCTTAATAGAACTTGTAATGAAGCTGTTCTGGTACCTTTTTGTCCTGCACTTGAGAAGTGGAATTCTCTTAGGTTTTAGTTTTTGGTAAAAGGCTGTGTAGTTTACTATCATGACATGTAATGTTTTTGTAAAATTCCTATAGGTGGGTTCACACAAGACTTCTAAAGTAGGTCTAGAGTTCGTCAGTAGATCTAGAATACCTGGGTTGGACGAGGAGTGATATCGGGAGTGTAATCAGCAGAGACCTTGATTATTCGGAATATAAAATTCAAATTCAATAATTGTTAACTATAGAGTGCACGCAATAAATCAGGGAATAATTGCGCGATTTTTTGCAATCTGATATTATTCTGTTGCACATAATATTATGACAATAAATAAATTTCATAAATGACCACAACTTATAATCATAATATTTAGAATTTTTTTAAATGAAAAAAAACGATTAAATTTGCAAGAAGCTATAAGAATTTGAAAAATCAGAAAAACACCAAAACGAGGCATCAACGGTCTCAGCAGAAAATTACATACAAATCTCTACATTTTTAATTGAGCATATCTTCATTGCAATTTTAACCAGAGCATCCAAACCTTCCAAACATGCACAAAATTTGAGACAATAAGTACCATAAAAGTGCTTGTAAAATAAGAAAAATCTCAAATTTATATATTATCGATATAAATGCGCTCCAAAAATATTAGAGACCTGCTGCCATAGTGAGGTAGTAACTCTTCTTCAATATCATGCTAGGCTGTTTAACGGGTCTTGAACGGGTTTTATTTTAAAATAACAAACCAAAATGTAGGGATTTATCCTACGCTCGATTCAGAACTTTGTTATTGATCTCGTTAATGAATTCAGTTCCAAACATTTCTAGGCCAGTGATCGGTCCCTATTCGGAATCAGTGCCACAATAGTTATGTAAATGATAACCATTTCATTGGATTGAAGTGGAACATCGTTGCATCGACCGTAGCCTAGCCATCGTAGGTGAATTCATCAGTAACATGGTTTCAGTATAGCAAACTAGACCCTGATAGCAGGGTGGACTCGTGCCCAGCTGATAAACGTCTACTGATGGTTGTAAATTTGCTGCGGACTAAGCTTTTTATATAAGTCGGATTATTCTATTTATTGTTGAACCATATATTTTATGGCTGGGAAAACAGTATTTCATGTAGTGGAATGCAGGGGCGGATCCAGGGGGTGTCCCTAAGTCCACTGGACACTCCCCTACGTCGCACCTACTCTTATTTACTCCTTTGTGGTTTATAATAACAGTATATAATATACAATATATTCTCCTTTTGACACACCCCTCTAATGGATATCTGGATCTGGACACCTGACAAATTTCTGGATCCACCCTTGGCGATAATTTAGATTTTATTTATGGACTTTGAGTATATAATAATAATTATTCATGAGGTTTTACTACATGATGAGGGTTGGATCATGGATCACGTGATTGACCTTTATACCCGATATTAAACATGTTAAATGTAATATATTCTTACTGGCCAATTGTTCTTGGCTAGACAATGGAAATAGATCCAGAGGGACAAAGTGCTGAGGCAATATTCTATTTATTAAATGAAACTAGTGCTATATACTGGAGTACTTGGATTCTTAGCTGCATAAGGGATGAAATACTATTTCTTTTATAAGTGATCGAGACCTGAGCTACACTTCCCAGTATAATTTTACTGTCACTTGCAACCTTATGGTTTTTTTTTTTTCAGGTTCCATATTTGAATTCATCTCATTTTTTCATTGTTATTTGCCTCTTTTGTTTGTTTAATTCAAATTTCCTTCGAATATTGTGTCTTTCCTTATCACTGGATATTTGAGAACTGGAAAAAGAATATAGTACATTTTTTGCTTCATTGGGAGCTTTGTTCTTTTATGTCACAAAATGTTTTAATAAGACAGTTGCCATCAGTAAACGCTGTGTTAGAAAGTATATTAGCTGGTGATTTTTACATGTCAAATAGAAAATACTTCAAAATTGTTTTATTTTGTTGAATAAGTAATATATACAATATGAGCGGCCGATCTGTATCCGATATACAACGGCGAGTCGAAGACGAGCCGTTGTATATCGGATACAGATCGGACGCGAATATTGTATAGAACTTATGAAAGTCCAACGTTAGTTCTTTCATATTTTACTAAAATTGTCAAGATAAATGTAAATCTGGGCGAGAAAATTCAAGTTGAAAGTTATGCAAATCAGGACGAAATCTGTATGAGATTTACAACCTCCGTCACGGACGTGAATTCTTTTGTCAATTGCTCATTAATTATTCATGAATTTTATAATACAGTTTATAGAATGACCAGAGAAACAAAGCATGAAACCAGTTGTCTTGATATTAATATTTACTTGAAGAACTACGATGTCAGTAAATGCACTGGCATTATTTTGTACAAAACCATTACAATTATTATACATCTTAGCATGCTCATTGACGGCATCTGTTACATAATTTCAATATCCACAGGATTTTATAAAACAGAAACATATTTCGTATGCTGCAATAAGAAAATATGGCTTACTCCCAGCAATATAATTCATGTGAGAGTTAATATGTAATCACTGCAACGATCAGATTCATTTATAGATGTTAAAGAATAATTATCCAATGAAAAAGTTGAAACATAATGTACTTCATCCACATGACCAATATTTATTGTAGTATAATTAATTTGTATATATAGGACTAATCAAATTAAATGGTGCAAAGCACTCATTTGATCACCTGCAGCAACAATCTAGTCTGCAATAATACCACTGGGGAAATTTTTTAAACAGTTTGCACAATATTAGCTTGAATTAGAGGGCCAGGATTTGATTTAATGTCACCTGAAATCAGCTAGTATTTTTCGTCTAGAAACACAATAGTTCTCATTTCGAGTACAACATTTTATTAAATAAATGCATTTGGTGTCATTACAATAAGATTTACTTTAAACTGAATAGACTAGACCTAGAATTTTGATTTCACATACCCTACCCCAGACTTAACCTAAGAATTATACACCCTATCCCAGACTCAATGGGGGTGCGCCTCGTATGGGACCTGTGTCCCGTTCACGCATACCCCATTGGGCTCGTTTAATTAATCGTTTGCATGTGATCAGTCCTGTGCTTTTCCATTTAGTCTTTTTTGATAGTCTATTTGATAAATCTGTTTTGTAAGTCCAATTTGTAACTAATACGTGCCCAATAAAGCTGTTAAAACAAATAAAATAGAATAAAAACCTGGTATTTTCAGATGTTAATAAACTAAAACAACAGTCACTTGTAGGTGAACGACGACTTTGTTGCCCTTCAGTCAGTACCGGAAGGGACGTCTATTAATAGTAAAGAAAGAAATTTGAATTACAAAATAAAAGGCATTATGGTTATGTGAAAGCACAGGGAGCCCAAGCTCATTTAGAGCGATTTGGACGAAAATAACCCTCTTTCTTTCTCTTTCTTTCTCTTTCTGGGGATTTTTCGTCAAAATCGCTCAAATTGAGCTAAAACTCGGTCACAGACTAAAAAACAGTTATACACAACTATCTACGTCAAAATTACTAACATCACAAGTGACGAGCTTGGGCTCCCTGTGGTGAAAGCAGAGAATTCTTATCCGTGCGAATACCTAAAAACTATTCTAACTGGCCATCCATTCCCAAGGGAGATGGTTAATGATATGCAAGACTATATAAACAATGCATTTGGTGTTAGCTCATTCTTAGTTGCCCAAACTAGCGAGACGAACAACATCAAACCGGATAGTAGGATGAAAGGGGTAAATGGATGTTACGGGGAATAATCCTGTGGCGTTACTGAGAAGGAAAGTCAACTCGAGTATTTTTCCCCCACCCTCCCGCCCACTTTTTCCTACTTTTCCTACATATTGCCTCGACACTTTGTCCCTCCGGATCTATTTCCATTGTTTAGCCTAGAACAATGGAGTCCTATTGTTCCCATATCTTAATCATCGACCGAGTGACAATGGCCAGTGAGAATATATTACTATCCCCTCCCCTCCCCTACTGATTCACACAATAAATACAACAGTATATGTCCATTAAGTCATTTTATTCACATTAAACACACTTAAAAAACTCATTAATAATTCATGAGCTATTAGTCCAATCGGGGCATTCCAATTTGGTCACATGCATGACCTTTATACCCCATAAAACACTGCCATAGGTACATTATATAAAAACACATGTGTCTTTATGATAAAGGTACGTGTGTCTTTATGATAAAGGTACGTGTGTCTTTATGTACCTATGACACTTGTAAAGGTCTCAGTTTTAAGCTGTCATCATTGACCTTTACTAGAGGCATCACCCGAAACAATGCTATCAAGCTCCTACTATATTATACACGACCTTTCTCAAATGTGGGATGCCAAATGTGGTGCTTAATGGTGCATGGTGTGATATGAGAATGCGCAGTGTACCTTGCAAATAAAGTTTGTCTCCAAATTGGACTTTTCTTCAAGAAACTTTTATAATTTAGTTTTGAATAAGTGTTGGAGTTTTTTAAGCTATATAAAAAACTCGCAGCACGTGTTTTATCAAGGATCAAAAACCCTCGATGCGCTCGGGTTTTTATCCTTGATAAAACACTGCTGCTCGTTTTTTATATACTACATAAAGATACTTGTCTATTACAGCGCGACACACCTTACCGTGGCCACCTAATTAAAGTTTTGTACAAGTTAACCAATCAAAAAGCGAGAATCCGAGTGTCAAACGGTAAACACTTTGAAATGTTCAAAGCGAAGAGAAGAGTGAAGTTTAAAAGTGACTGAAAAACCTCTCAGGATGTTTAATTTGAAATGGTGTAGCAAATAATTTGAAAAAAGAAACTTTTGAACGCTAAGCTAACTTGTACAAAACTTTTTAAAATTGGGTGGCCACGGTTATACTGCGCGTTATACTGTAATATTTATTTAGAGTTTAATATTAATATTTGGATGTAGCCTGAGACGTTTTATAATATTAATTATTGTAAATAAAGATAAATGAGAGATAAAATCGACTTGGTTTATAAAAAAGTCCGAAGCGTAAATCATTCAACGGTATAGGCACAAGTGGGAAGTTGGAGAGAGTAGGGTGGAAAGAGGGAAGGGAGAGCCGGGAAGGTTTTGTGTTTGGATGCACGCTGACTGAGCTGTCTCAGTACGTAATCGATTTTCCTTTCAATTTCGAATTCATCTTTATTTTTAATTGTTATTATAGAGCGAAAACACTAAAACCATGAAATAGAAACAAAATAGTTACTAACGTATAGTTTATATTTAGTTACTATTTAGTCATTTTCACTCAACCAGAAAAATCGAATACAAACATATGACAAAAGGAAACAATACTTCATTACAACTTAACTTGTTTTTGATAGTGACTAATAAGTCACTAAATAAAAACTATTACACAGTAGAAATTTGAATCCATTTCATGGATATGTTAGCACTCTATTTAATCTTATTTTCGTATTCTCTATTTTTACATAACCATAATGCATTCTGTTTCTTTTTTGTCCGGATTTTGGTTTAATTTGAATTTGAATAACCTTGCCACACCCCGCCCCCACTCTCTTCCCCCTCCCCCCCAACACACACACACATACACTACCACCACCACCAAAACAGAGGGCATTATGGTCATTGTGTAAGTAGAGAATTGAAAAAAATATAGTGCAGTAGACAACCTCGTTACCCAAAAAGCGAAGGGAGAGGACCCTGGTAACGAGGTTGTGCAGTATTTAGGCACTCTATTTTACTATTCTACGTTTGTGTGATTTGCTTTACTGCCAAGCTGCCGGTCAATCTGTACAAGATTGACATAAACTAACTAGGCATTGAAACACATCATAACGAAAACGTACTTATAACCTATATCCTAATTATTTAATTATCTTAAGAATAAAAATATATATAAAGCAGTTTTTGTATGAGGGATGAACTGGCCACGTGACAGTAATGTTATTTGGATAGAAATGTTTGCAGTAACGTTACCGTTAGTTAATCCTTCATTCTAAAACAACTCTATTGATATCTAGAGACTAAGAGTCTAATAAAAGGTCTTGATATATAAAGCAGTTTTTGTATGAGGGATAAGTGACAGTAATATATAATTTGGATAGAAATGTTTGCAGTAACGTTACCGTTAGTTAATCCCTCATACTAAAACTGCTCTATTGATATCTAGAGACTAGTAATTTAATAAAAGGTCCCCCAATTCCCTATATAACCATCATACACAATACAACAGGATTCGTTGAGCGTTGATGGTTCTTCTTCACTGCGGTCTGTGTACTCGGTTTCTGCATAGGCAAATATAAACTCAGGTTTTGGTGCGGAAACTTTATATTCAGGCTCACCATAGGCGAAAATATACGGACCGAACCGTACCTGTCAAAGAAAGACACCGTTTTGACCATGACCTTGTTGGTTTTGATGGGTTGGTCAGCAGTTGGTTGATCGATCCTAGTAAAGGGAATTAAAATGGTCTGAGATTGTATTTATTGTACTGTTAGTACTGCTATTGCTTATTGTTGGGGTTCCTGTGTAGTACTGTAAGAGTGCGCGCGAACGAGTGGCGTGAACTGCGTGCTTTTTCAGGGCGCTTTTTCGCGCGCTTATCGTTGGGGTTCCTGTGTAGCGTTAGTATTTTTTATAACCATTGCTACATACCATACATTACAGGCCTTTTCGATAGCCTTGGTCCTTTTGTTGACTTTAAGCTGCTTTTTCCATCTAGAAATAGCAAGCTTAGTCATTAGACTAGGCCAAGAAGACGCGCGTATCGCGTTCACGCCTTCTTTGGGCATGTTTGTTTTACTGAATTCTTTGAAAAGCTAACGAAAGCATTCTAAATTTGGCTTTTATTGGTTTATACATGGATAATAATTTTTTTATTATCCATGGTTTATAACTTTAAATATCAACCGACTTATCAACCATAATGTCAATCACTTTCAAGTACATATTTCAGCGCGCGCTATTTGAAGTTGGCGGGTCACGTTGCCATGTCGTTGGTGCGCGCGCTCTCATCACACTAGTCAACTACACAAACCACTGACCCCTCCCCCATCCATTCATAAAAAAACATCATTCCCTCATACCCTACTAACGTATTCATAAGTGTACAGACGCTGAAGGAACTTGTTTTCATTTTGCTTGTATTTCGCTTTACTTCTCGCTACCTTTCGTTAGTTTTTTACAATTCAAAAGTTGAAAACTTTTGCGTGGTACCAATGATTTCTCGTCAGCAACTGAAGGTCAACGTGCGCACCGACCTTTTTATAGTCACCAGTATGGCGCGTTAGTAACGTTTCCCTTCGCCAATCATATTGCTAAAAAGGTCACGTGGATCGCTGTCTCTAGTAAACAAAAACAAGACATCTCGGGCTTTCTGTGGTACAAACAAGCACGCGCAATCAACAAACATGGCGTTCAAACATCGTTTTAGTGATTTTCTTTCAATAATCCTGGACAGAGTCAAATCAGTTGAAAGATATACAATAAATCCACTATTCCCTCCTCAAGTTCACTCCGGCTTTCTTTCTCCTTCCTTCTTGTTCCTTTTCTCCGCATTTACAATGCAAGCGAGTAAAATATGGAAACTCAGTTACGCGTGGTTATTTAATAGATAATCACTGAGGCACGCAGCATTCGTGGGTATATTATTGGTATATTGCAGGCAGCTATTGGCGTAGCCCGAAGCTGCCTGCAATATACCCACGAATGCTGCGTGCCGAAGTGATTATCTGGTATAATTACTATTCACTACCCTGTCCCATTATTCTCTCTCTTGCACAGTAATCGGCGGTTTCTTGTGTTTTTGTTTCGGCCCTCAGGCCGAAACAGTACTAGAATCAGTTTGCGGACCCATAATTTTCCGCCTCTTCTGTCAATCATCTTATAGTTCAGCGAATCAGATTCCTCGTGAGCAGCATTAGCCAATTACACAACGAGTATGAACCTTCGATTTCGTAATAAATCTTCGCACGAGGCTTGCCTCGTAATCCAAAATTTATTCCCGACAGAAATACTCTGTTTTCTAAGTTAATCAAAAATAACAGCCATGAGTGAGACATTCTACACTTTCAAAATTCTAAACTTCTGTAAAATCATCCGTTAATTTTATTTAATTTAATCAACACTATAATAAAAAAAAAAAACACATAGAGGCAGCACTGTACGGCAGCTGTAGAGGGCCGAAACATCATTGCTTTTAAAGCAATATAGCCTTGTTGAATATAATAACAATAGGCTTACCAAACTTTAATTAGTTATCAGCCAATGAAAATGTATTTACCATTCAGTAGCCTGCCCCATTATTGTTCTCTTTGTTGCATAATAATCGGCGGTTTCTTGTCTCTTTGAATATAATAACAATAGGCTTACCAAACTTTAATTAGTAGTAATTTCATTCAATTGATGACATTAAGACTTGTTTTTGTTGCAAATTTTGCAACGGTTGCCTCGGTAGTATAACGGCTTAAGGCGCGGATATAGCAAAGCAGAAGATCTCGGTTCGAATCCTGGCATTAGTACTCAAAGACTTTTTTCGCCAAAAATCGCTTTCTAGTAAATTAATTTAAAGATTAATTAATGAAGTCTTATCTTTACTAGAATGAACATTATTTGTTATACACACTAAATAGAACATACTGCAATATTTCTAATAATGCAGAGTGCGGACTGCAATATTTCTAATAATGCTGAGTGGGAACTGCAAAATAACTAGATGTCTTTGCTTTCAGATGCGGGTACCCTGCAATCGGTGATTTAGTGCAGAGAGAGAACAATGGGGTAGGGTGGTGAATAGTAATTATTATCAAGTAAAAGTACTTGTAGGTCTTTATTATTGACTATTTATGCCTCTTGTGTGGCGGCAAAACAAATTAACGACATAGAAGAGCTTTTAATTAATAAAACTATGCTTAGTAATACAGAAAAACATTTGTACATGTTGCTATAACACTCTAGTTATCTAGAACCGCTGTACTGTTGGCTCCTTCTGTGTGTACTGGAAACCTATTATATTCTTTGTTCGCTTCGTTCATTGTATAAATTAAGTCTTTTGTTATTTCTATTGAATTACGTAGACTGTGTCCAGTACACGGAGAAGGAGCCGTACTGTTTGAGAAAAGGCGCATTTGCACAGGCTAAGCCTCGATTTTCTGTAAAGTATTCACACTGAATAGCAAAGCACGAAAAAATGTTACCGCTAAACAATAGAAAAGACATTTAAATTTACTGCATGTGAATCGAGGCTATCCCTGTGCTGACGCTAATGCGAGCAGAGTTGCGTTTTGTAAATATTGAATGTAGTGGTAGTGATCGAGAGTATGAGTGAACCTCACGGAAAAAGCCCCGACGGGGAGTGGTCATGGTTGTAAACTATTTATATTTACATTTATGTATGTATATTTAACGTTTCGATCTGTTAAACCACAGATCTTTTTCAATGTACTGTTTGCGCTCGCGCATTCTCGTATGTTCTTATGTTGTATATGTACAATTCCTTTCCGTCTCGCAATCATCATTGTCGTAACTGATAGGTGTACATGTATAAAATAGATGCCAGTTAATTATCTTTTTGGTATGATCATATTCCAATAAAACACGCCACTGGATAACTTGCTGACATGTATGATGTAACGTTTCGATTGTGAGAGTGTTCAGTTTGATTCAGCGAATGTAGATCTGCCCACCAAGGTTGGGAACATTGCGAAGATATCGACTTGATGTTGTAGTTGTTCCACAAGGGTCATGAACAGGGTAACACCCATCTGTTCTACTGTCCCAAGAGTAGAATTGGACGGAGCCAACTATCATCAATGTAGCAGTGCACGTGCCTATACTAAAATAGTTGGGAGTACGTGGTGTACAACTATAACTTGAACGAGGAGCTATCTCTTTTACACTTTTACATGTCATGCTTCCAAAGGTCACATTTAGCATAATATTCTATTATACTTCCAACCTTGGATGATTCTATGGTGAATATTTGCAAGTAGACGTCTTGTTCTGTGTATTTCTGACCAGTCCATAACGCCGGATCCTTGTGAGACGCCAATCTTGACAAGAAACACCAAAAGGACAAACTCAATTTGCGTCTTCATTTGTTGACAACTGCAAAAGTGATTTTTAACTATCAAACAAATAAAATAAAAATGTTGAATTTTAAAACTAAAATATTATACAGAAAGCGGAAAAGCTGTTTTCATTCTGTTTAATTATTTCTCCCAAAACAGCCAAGTTGCACCTGTTGTTGACAACTTCAAAGGTAATTATAACAATAAAAACACGCTAAAAAAGGTAGAATTATTTTAAATATTATCAACAATAAGGGGGAAAGCTGTTCTCGGTATCTTATCTTATTTTTTTTTCTCTCTAATGATTCAAAACAGTTTGTAAACTAATTAATTAAGTTGAAAAAACTTGTAATAATTTCTAACAAATATAATAAATAAAACTACTAAAATACGCATGATTAAAAATCAAATGAAATAAGCATGAACAAGAATATATATCTTATTAGACAGTTTGATGTGTAATATGGCTGGATATTTTACGAGTGAAACGCTAACGAGTAAAATATCCAGCCATATTACACATCAAACTGTTTAATAAGTTATTTTATTATTTAAAGCAAAATGTTGTTTTACTTGAGGGCTAGATAGACGAGTAAAAATATCGCTGGATATTTTTACTCGATCCAGTCCTACTCCTGCGATATTTTTACTGGTTGGATAATAAAGGTACTTACTGAATCTGTCTCCGACGGTAAAAATATTTATCAGTTGGTAGCTGGTTAATGCCTGACTAAATTCAATCACTAAAATGTTTTCTTTATATCCATCATTTAATTGATTAGCTGATAAATTTTTAATTCATACTACATAATTATGTTATAACTAATTAGGGACGGAACAGTTGTGTTTGGGGTCAATTAATTCTAAGTTTGCTCGATATTATGCTGCCCTCAGGCGTTGCACCTTATTTTTCATGTATTCGCTCGATATTTGGTGCCGTATTTGACCTTTAAATGTAAATTCTGATGATTGCTCTATGTATTGTGTCGTATTTGACGTTCTTTGAAAATCAAAATAAACCAAAAAATGGATGAAGAAACATGTCATTCTCATGAAACATGAGAATATCGAAAGAATCCAGAAAAGAGCACTTTTCATTGCCTACCCTGATTTGAACTACACAGAAGCACTTGGTAAAGCTGGACTTGAACTCCTTTCAGTAAGAAGATATAATATTTGTAAGAACTTTTTTCAACGCATATCCGACAAAAGCAAACTTTCACACCTACTTCCGGAAACAGCAACGAAAAACTATAACCTACGTAAAAAAAGAAAGTATCAAATAAACTATCGTACAGAACGGTACAAGAACAGTTTTATTCCGTTTGCCGTAAGACATTTTAATTGATAAATATACAGACTTTTTATACTATACTATACCATATTATATATTATATTTAAAAGTAGTCATCGAGTCATGTAAAAATGACATAATTCAATTGTTTTTATCCTTATAATAATAATTGCAAAGTCATTTAATAAAGTCATTATTATTATTATGTGTAAAAGTGAATTTTTACACTAGCTAATTTTTAAGTCACCTGCTTACTTTGATAATGCAGATTTGCATTTATCCATGTATAAGGTCTATAAGCTAAAGCCACACCCTTTTCAAATGGGTGTGGCTTATCTACGAAAACACTATCTGCTTCCATTTGCTAATTTGGTTTGGAGTGTGCTGACAGCACCTAAATAATGTATCCCAGGCCTAAAAGTTTGACTTTTCATACTATATAATTATTCTTTTTATGGAGCAAAAAAACAAAAAACACACCTTTTTTGATTGCGTCTGGCGGTGAGGATCGCGTCCTGGATTGGTTCTCAGTTGACTTAACAGCTCTTGAACGTACAAAGCTAGGTAAAATTCCTTCCCGTGGTGAACCCTTATTTGATCAAACAATCCTTCCTTGATAGCTACTTTCCTTTGAAAAATAAGGAAAAAATTAAAGTAATGCTATATTAATTAAGTTCCCGGAAGTGTGCATATTTAATTAATTGCACGGTATTAAAGACAAATTCACAGTCCGTCAGCCAATCAGAAACAAGTATTTTTGTGGGTGTCTAATAGGAAACACATATCTTGTATTGTAACAACGTAGTTTGTAGTTTAAGAAATTAGGTTCTTAGGTAAATGATACTTTTAATCCAGTATGTATGTATTCATGCGCAAAGTATTGTCATATGATTTATGAATTATCACTATAAATATAAGCAATATATATTTTTTAAATTATTCGTTGGATACATGTGATACATATTGATTTGTTGGATTAAAGTTATATTCATTTTTTGAAATAAAACAATATGATTAGCTATATTAAATGGGTTATTTAAGATGGTTTCGTAGGTGGTTTCAGATGGTTTCGTAGGTGGTTTCAGATGGTTTCGTAGGTGGTTTCAGATGGTTTCAGGTGGTTTCGTAGGTGGTTTGAGGTGGTTTTCGGGTGGTTTCAGGTGATTCCAACTTTTAGTAACTACGTTAACAGAACTGACAATGATAAAACTCTAAAATAGGTCTAGCAATGCCGTCTCCTTGTACTTTTATTTCTAGTCGCTTTTGTAGTTGTTCCACTTGATCAGAAGTTAGGCCTCTTATTGTGGGATGTTCAGTGTAAAATGTAGAATAATTATCGTCTGAAATTATCATGTTTATTTGAAGATATAGAATGTGTTGTGGGTTCCTTTGGTACTTTGTATTTATTTCGGTTTATAATTGTTAGGCTTCGCGTCCTCTCGGATAAGGATGTTAAATCGGAGGTCCCGTCTCGCCACTCACACACTAACTATTAATCGGGGGGACGTAAAAGAACGACTGAGGACGCAGGTCACGCCCATCCTCAGTGAAAGGCCTACACTTATACTAATATACAAATTAGGTAATACCTAATAGCGGAGCTCCCAGTTTAATTTTTTCTTACAACATCAATATGTGCATGTAAATACCACTTATTAGATATTTTCTTGGGTATTACGGGCTGATATTGTACGAGTTGCTTACGTATTTTGCCGAGCCTCTGGGCAATAAGGATATGAGTGGGTATCAGTCTATCAAAGAGTGTATAGCTTAACAAATAATTTTAGATTAAGAGAATTCCAATATAAGATACTGAATAACTGTTTATTCTTAAACATGAAGTTATATAAATTTAAAATAGTGGACTCGCCTTTATGCACATTTTGTAAAACATCAAACGAATCTATGGAACATTGTTTTGTCGAATGTGTAAAATCAAAGGACCTATACTTTAACATTAACCAATGGCTAAGCAGCGCAAATGTAAAGTTAATACCAGAGCTAAGTTTTAAAAATGTTCTCATTAATAGGGAGTTCTGAAGACACTATGGAAGGTTTCTTATTTTTTCTATACAAATATGTACTTTATAATTGCAAACAAAAACAGTTACTTCCTGTCATTAAATATTATCAAATAAATCTAATAGACTGAAAAAATCGAATACATCATTGCAAAAAATAACAACAAGCTATACACTCATTTGAAAAAATATGAGTAAAATCCAGAGCTTAATTCATAATTTAGTCAATATAATTTAATAACGAATTAGCCAAAAAACGTTATATTTAATTTATATACTTTTTCAGTCTTTTGTAATTGTGTTTATGTAAGCGTAAAAAACTATCAAAAAAATCAATAAAATATATAAAAAACCTGTTAATTGTTTATTGTAATTTCTATAGCATCTTTAATCGAAAAATATAACTTTTCGAAGATTCAGCGCGCGGAGAGAGAATCAAAACAAAGCCCTGGAAAAGCCAGTAAAATGTAAAATATTTCTCGCTCTCTTTTTGATTGACATAATGTCAAAAACCTCATTGGCTATCGATGTAGATGACGTCATCGTGTAACGCAACGCACAAAAGGAAAGTTTGTCATTTACACGAGGGGCGGAGATTTCTCATTGAAAAAAGTCCGATAAAAGCATGTTAATGGACAATTCATGAATGGAAATTGATTAAATGTAAGTAAAAAATTGTAATAAATTCCACTGCCTTTTCTTAGGTTGGTTATCGTTTTCATTCTATGCACTTTTTCATCTTTTTCTCAAATTTTTAACTGTCACTTCAGTCAATAGTTTTGTTCAGACAAAAAAGTGTTCAGAAATGTTTTTGATGGAAAATAACCATTCCCAAACGATAGTGTGAATAGCCTTATTATTATCCCTTTTATTTTTAAGTCATTAAGCTTATTTTGCTTTTGATAACGCCTTGAAAAAGTGCTGTGGCTAAACAGTCGTTTTACGGCCGCTTTTTACCTTCTTTTATTTTCCAAAGTTATTACTTAGGATTCCGGATAGAAAAGGTTAAACCTTTTCATCGTATTAGATTGACTAAAAAGTAGCAAATCTTCAAAACAAAACAAAAAGTTCTTTTGAAATGGAATTAAAAGCCTCAAGAATTATAAGTTCTACCAACACAACTGATCGATTTGAAAAGACAAGGATTTTAAAACAAGGTATTTTATTATGAAAAACTTTGTGTAACACATCATTTTGTTCTGTAAAAAAAACTTTAACGACTTTGAAGTAAAAACTACTAAAAAAGCTCGTGTTCGTAAGCATAAAATAGTCAATATTGCTTAAATAAAAAGAAGTTTTCAACCAATTTTAAATTATGTTTGTATTTCGATTCATCTTTGATGTTTTCCGTTGATGAGGTTAAAGTATATAAATAAACAACTTTTTCAATCGAAAAAAGGCTCCGAAAAGTACAATTTACACATGCACAAAGGATTTTAAACCTTTTCTCTTTTGTTTCTATAATAAAACAGAGAACGGATTTTTCCTTTTTGAATCTGAATTAATTTAATTATATTAATTAAGTTTTTAGGTGTTTTTTTTTTTTTTTCACGCTCGTTAAGTTTTCAGTATTAAAATAAGCTTACTGTCTCTCAAAAACTTGAAACAAAAATTAAACTTGAACTTACTTTATCGGTGATTGTATTTTCCTGAGGTTTTCTACTCTTCAATGACGTCGACATTGATCATATTTTGACGAATAAATGTATGTACTTGAATTTTGATTGATTTAACATTGTTCATAGTTTAACTGTCAAGCTTGAAAATCCTTCAATAAACTGTGCTAGGACAGTTTTCATATCAAACAAAGTGGCTTCTTTAACATTTTTGCTTTAAATTGCTGTAGTCTTTTAATATTCTTCCACAGAGGTATCTAGAAATACGTTTTCTTGATCTTTTGGAATCAGTCTTTTGCTTTTCTTTAGTATACTTTCTTCGTTTTTGTGTCCTTCAAGTTTATGTTCTTCTTCGGTCAAAACTTTCTTTATGTTCCTCGAAATTCATCTCTCCTCGTTGATATTTTGTATTAATGAAAGCCCTGTTTTCCTCCGAAACGTTCGTTCTCGAAACCCTTTTTCTTTGGCGTTCATTTTCTCTGTTTTTCGTCTGACAAGTTTCGTCTACAATCTCGCTTTCTTTCTTTCTCTTTCAAGCCTGCGCTGTTCTTCATTGAAACTCCTTCGCCGTTCTCTTTCTCTTTCTTGTCTTCTTGTCTTTTCCTCTTCTGTTATCTGTCTTTTTCCCTTATTAATTTCGTTTTCTTTTTCTTTTGGCATTTTTTTAAATTGAAGAAAGCTTAAGTAAAAGCGATAAAAAAGTTGATAAAACGTCGAGAAAAGCGAGAAAAAAGTTTTCTCAAGGAAGGATATTTTGACGCGCGCGCCCTCTTCAATTCCCGCCATAAATAAGTAGCCAATCAGAATCGCGATGTACACGGACGGACGGACAGAATCGGGATTCCTGTGTCGGTCGACGAAAAATCAACTAGATGGGTTACCATTTTTTCTTAAGTATGGTGCTCCGCTAATATATACTAATTACTAACAGCTAACTATAATGTGTAAAGCGCATTTGAATATATACACATAGAAAGTGCGCTATCTATAAATGCATTATCATTATCATTACTACATATATATTCACCATATCGTCCACACATTATGCAAACAGGTTCGCCATCTTGAGGCCAGCGTTGGTTCTTACTATACGAAATAACTTCATCGTTACCATCTTGTCGTTGTTGCTCGTCAGATAAATTACGAGCATTTTCTACAGTTTTGGGACAATTTGATTCTTCTTGCTGTCCTCTTAAGTCGACTACAAGTAGCTGTCTTTTCTCAGTATTGTTTGGAAGGTGTTTAGGCTTTTTCGCGGTCTTTTGTGAGGTTGTTTTGATATTTTGTCTTTGCACAACTCTTGGCACGAAGGACGCCATTTGGAAACGGGGTAGCCTGGCCTTACAGTAGACTAAGAAAGACTTGGAACAAGTGGCTGGAGCTGAAGTGATTTTTAACCTCCTTGCCACCAACGCAGACGCTTTTGTATCCCGCTTTAATTTTAGTGCAAAAAAAAAAAACACTCAGTCTTCTTCTCTTAATCTGAGTTCCGAGATTCACCCCCCCCCCCCCCCACCTCCTCCAGCTCCGATCCACATCAGTCTCTTTCCTCCTTTATTAGGTATATATTTGAGATATTACGCGCGGGGTGATTGGTCGAGCGCTGTGCATTATAAGTGAGCAGAACACAGAAAAGACTGTCCTATGCCTTCTATTCCTTCACTTCTCAACACTGTGGTCAAACGACCACGCATGCGCGATAAAGCAAGTGAAATGACCCAGCACACAAATCTGACATTCGTACGGACTCTATAAAAAAAACTATGGAGTAAACGACTTTCATAGCGTTTTTCTCAAAATGTAAACACAAATACCGAATAGAATAGAATTCCAAATGAGCTCGCGCAAAAGTTGGTCGAGTCAGGTCAGGGTCTACTGGTGACTCTGTAACATTGTAACCCAGTACCACCTGCCGCATGGTCGGGTTGTCGGCGACTAAACCGGCTCCCCATTAACAAAATGTTAGTGAGGAGGGTAGCCAGCAGGACGAAAAACGAAACCTGTCAAAGGGCGGATGAGCTCGTCTTGAGCCAACGGCCAGCATGCACAAACCTTTGGTGGAGTAACACCTGACAACCGGCATATGCTGCTTGTTTTATTTGCGCTGTTCTTGTTTTTTTTCCTTGGTACGGCGGCTAACGTTCTATGCTATTTTGTTGTACTGTGGTCGTTTCCATATCGTGTATATCCCTATTGGTGTCTTTGCCCCATCACTACCACAAATGGTCCCTTTTAAACAATATATTATACATTGTGTACTGACATTATATACTGACAGTACTTATACTGACAGTACTAACGTAATAGCGTAATAGCAGTACTGGGGTAATAGAGTAGTTGCGTATTTGCGTACTAGAGTAATAGAGTGCTAGAGTAACAGCGTACTAGCGTACTAGAGTAATAGCGTAACAGCGTACTAGCGTAATAGCGTAATAGCAGTACTAGGGTAATAGAGTAATAGCGTACTAGCGTACTAGCGTACTAGCGTACTAGAGTAATGGCGTAACAGCGTACTAGCGTAACAACGTACTAGCGTACTGGAGTAATAGCGTAACAGCGTACTAGCGTAACAGCGTACTAGCGTAACAGCGTACTAGCGTAACAGCGTACTAGCGTAACAGCATACTAGCGTAACAGCGTACTAGCGTACTAGAGTACTAGCGTAACAGCGTACTAGCGTAACAGCGTACTAGAGTAATAGCGTAACAGCGTACTAGCGTACTAGCGTAATAGCAGTACTAGGGTAATAGAGTAATAGCGTAACAGCGTAACAGCGTACTAGCGTACAAGAGTACTAGAGTAATGGCGTAACAGCGTACTAGCGTAATAGCAGTACTAGGGTAATAGAGTAATAGCGTAACAGCGTAACAGCGTACTAGCGTACTAGAGTACTAGAGTACTAGAGTAATGGCGTAACAGCGTACTAGCGTAATAGCAGTACTAGCGTACTAGAGTACTAGAGTAATAGCGTAACAGCGTACTAGCGTAACAGCGTACTAGCGTACTAGAGTAATAGCGTAACAGCGTACTAGCGTAACAGCGTACTAGCGTAACAGCGTACTAGCGTAACAGCGTACTAGCGTACTAGAGTACTAGCGTAACAGCGTACTAGCGTACTAGAGTAATAGCGTAACAGCGTACTAGCGTAACAGCGTACTAGCGTAACAGCGTACTAGCGTACTAGAGTACTAGCGTAACAGCGTACTAGCGTAACAGCGTACTAGAGTAATAGTGTAACTGCGTAACAGCGTACTAGAGTACTAGCATACTAGAGTACTAGCGTACTGGAGTAATAGCGTAACAGCGTACTAGCGTAACAGCGTACTAGCGTAACAGCGTACTAGCGTAACAGCGTACTAGAGTACTAGCGTAACGGCGTACTAGCGTACTAGCGTACTAGCGTACTAGCGTACTAGCGTAATAGCAGTACTAGGGTAATAGAGTAATAGCGTACTAGCGTACTAGAGTACTAGAGTAATAGCGTAACAGCGTACTAGCGTAACAGCGTACTAGCGTAATAGCGTAACAGCGCACTAGCGTAACAGCATACTAGAGTACTAGAGTAATAGCGTAACAGCGTACTAGCGTAACAGCGTACTAGAGTACTGTTTTGTGTAAAATGTCAAGCTCTAAATCGACATATTTGTTCTTACAACCCGCGCTTGGTAAACGGAATACCGATTGACAATCGGATCACGCGAGTAAGTTCAGCGACTTACAGTAATAAAACTTGTATTGTTGATAATGATATTTCATGTATGATATATTTTTGTTTATTCTACTTGTTTGCACGCCCTTGACGACAGTGAAATCACTCTCGCGCGCTGATTGCGCTTGTGCTGTAGTTATATAATGTCCTCAAATTGAACTCGTTCCGGAACTCAGAAGATTTGTAAACATACACAATTGATCTATCGTAGGTCTCTATAATTGACGGTTTTTCTCTCTACAAAAGAGCAAGAGAGCAATTTTACAATTTAACAATAACTAAAGTAATTGGAAGTTAGCGGCTAGAAGTTTACCTAGCACAGGGAAGACAAGCAAGCGTGCCTTTAAAAGTGAGTGTTTTATAATATCGGTCACACCCCGGGGCCGGGGGGAGGGGGGGGGGGGGGGGGGGTGGCGGGGGGATGGGTACTACCACCCCAACTTGGGTGTGGGTGTACCGCCACGTCCTCAGAACCCTGACCCTATCCCAGACCTAGAATTTTGATTTCACATACCCTATCCCAGACTAAACCTAAGATTGTACACCCTGGCCCAGACTAAAAAAAACGCAAAAAAACGTACTCTTGTACGCTAGTACGCTGTTACGCTGTTACGCTATTACTCTATTACCCTAGTACTGCTATTACGCTAGTACGCTGTTACGCCATTACTCTAGTACTCTAGTACTCTAGTACGCTAGTACGCTGTTACGCTGTTACGCTATTACTCTATTACCCTAGTACTGCTATTACGCTAGTACGCTGTTACGCCATTACTCTAGTACTCTAGTACTCTAGTACGCTAGTACGCTGTTACGCTGTTACGCTATTACTCTATTACCCTAGTACTGCTATTACGCTAGTACGCTAGTACGCTGTTACGCTACTACTCTAGTACTCTAGTACGCTTATTACTCTATTACCCTAGTACTGATATTACGCTAGTACGCTAGTACGCTGTTACGCTATTACTCTAGTACTCTAGTACTCTAGTACTCTAGTACGCTAGTACGCTGTTACGCTAGTACGCTGTTACGCTAGTACGCTGTTACGCTATTACTCTAGTACTCTAGTACGCTAGTACGCTGTTACGCTATTACTCTAGTACTCTAGTACGCTATTACTCTATTACCCTAGTACTGCTATTACGCTAGTACGCTAGTACGCTGTTACGCTACTACTCTTGTACTCTAGTACGCTAGTACGCTTATTACTCTATTACACTAGTACTGATATTACGCTAGTACGCTAGTACGCTGTTACGCTATTACTCTAGTACTCTAGTACGCTAGTACGCTAGTACGCTGGTACGCTAGTACGCTGTTACGCTAGTACGCTGTTACGCCATTACTCTAGTACTCTAGTACGCTAGTACTCTAGTACGCTAGTACGCTGTTACGCTGTTACGCTATTACTCTATTACCCTAGTACTGCTATTACGCTAGTACGCTAGTAAGCTGTTACGCCATTACTCTAGTACTCTAGTACTCTAGTACGCTAGTACGCTGTTACGCTGTTACGCTATTACTCTATTACCCTAGTACTGCTATTACGCTAGTACGCTAGTACGCTGTTACGCTACTACTCTAGTACTCTAGTACGCTTATTGCTCTATTACCCTAGTACTGATATTACGCTAGTACGCTAGTACGCTGTTACGCTATTACTCTAGTACTCTAGTACTCTAGTACTCTAGTACGCTAGTACGCTGTTACGCTAGTACGCTGTTACGCTAGTACGCTGTTACGCTATTACTCTAGTACTCTAGTACGCTAGTACGCTGTTACGCTATTACTCTAGTACTCTAGTACGCTATTACTCTATTACCCTAGTACTGCTATTACGCTAGTACGCTAGTACGCTGTTACGCTACTACTCTTGTACTCTAGTACGCTAGTACGCTTATTACTCTATTACCCTAGTACTGATATTACGCTAGCACGCTAGTACGCTGTTACGCTATTACTCTAGTACGCTAGTACGCTAGTACGCTGTTACGCTATTACTCTAGTACTCTAGTACGCTAGTACGCTGTTACGCTAGTACGCTATTACTCTAGCACTCTAATACCCTAGTACGGCTATTACGCTATTACGCTATTACGCTATTACTGGCCTCTAATACCCTAGTATCCCTTACGATATTTCTGTAATACTGCAGTATGATGTTTCTATTTATGTAGGTTTTAATTCGCTTAAAGTCTTTATTTTCATCAATCTTTCTTCAAACATCTTTACATCAATTAGGAAATTCGTTTACGCGCACACATTCAAGGCTTTCAAAGGGTCTAAACATTGATAAATTCGTGTGATTCACTTGTAAGATAATCACTTCTTCGATTCACTTGTGCGTTGTGCGGTTCACTACAAATAACACATATACAATACTTAAAAACTCGAACTTACAATAACGATAATATATTATATGATCTCTTACCGAATATTTCCCGATCTAGTCAATCAATTCACCATAAAATCTTGTATATCTTTAGCGACTATAAAGTGCAGGTTTCTCTCTATCGATCACTCGTAGAAAACTAATTAGTGAACTATAAATAGTCATATATTGACTCGTTCCAGCTTTCCTCGGTTTTGTCGCGTACATTTCCCGGCACCAAATGAGCGAATCAGTTGGAACCTCATTTAACATAATTCTAACCTAAACGCGACACTACTTTACTACTTTAACGGTAACAACAAATTCAATGTCAAATGTTTATATACAATGTCAATTCAGCATTTGTCCTTAGCGTCTGCCCCTTCTAGTAAACAAAGCTTGTTAACCGGGCGCGTCAGGATAGTGGTTTTCGTCTTGACTTTCGCAGATCGTACATAGCCATCTTTCCCTTTATGTACTTCTAGAACACGCGCTAGTGGCCAAATTCCTCTTGGGAGATTTTGATCTGCTATGAGAACAATGTCATCTACTTCCACGTTTCGTCTTGGTCTGTTCCACTTTGCTCTCTCTTGTAACTGTGGAAGATACTGTCGTAGCCATCGTTTCCAAAATTGGTCAGCTAAATATTGGGCCTGTCGCCACCTTCTTCTTCCGAACATGTCATTCTTTGTAAACACTCCAGGAGGCAAACAGACTTCGTCGCGCAGAAGTAATATCTGGCTTGGTGTCAAGGGACTTTCATCCTTGTGGTCATCACTGCTGGGTGTTAACGGTCGGCTATTCAAGATGGCTTCTACTTGGGTCATGACAGTTAGCAACGTTTCATCGTCGACCATCTGTTCCTTTAACAGCACACGTAATATCTGTCGGACTGATCTAATCATCCTTTCCCAGACACCACCCATATTACTCGCAGCTGGGGGATTAAAGATCCATTCAATGTTCCGTTGTCTTAGAAACTTGTGGATTGCTTGTTGATTCCACTCTTGAATCGATTCTCTTAATTCTCGTTCTCCTCCCCTAAAATTAGTACCGTTGTCACTTCGTATGAGTATAGGTTGGCCTCTTCGGTTCATAAAGCGGTATAGGGCATCAATGAAACTGCAGGTTTCCAACGTGTGGGCGATCTCAATGTGTACTGCTCTAGTAGTTAGGCAGGTGAATAAACAACCATAGCGTTTAACAACAGCACGACCTCTTTTCACTTGAATTGGTCCGAAATAATCCACGCCAGTGTACGAAAATGGCGGTTTATCGGGAGTCAGTCTATCCTGTGGCAAATCGGCCATCATCTGTTGACAAGTAGGAGCATTACGTTTACGACAGTCAAAACAACGATCAAGCAATCTTCTGACTGATGCTCTTGCTCGTATGATCCAAAAGTCCTTTCTTACAAGAGAAAGTACATGTTCCTTGCCGGCATGTCCGTGCATCTGGTGATAATGACGTATGATTAGGTCGCCAACATGATGTCCTCTAGGTAGGATCGGTGGATGTTTGGCTCGTTCTGGGATTACTGCATTCTCTAAACGTCCTCCAACGCATACTATACCATCTCTCAGTTGTGGACTTAGCTTGTACACAGGACTTGTTCTTTCAACAACCTTGGTCCGCGAAGAAACTTTGTTCTTTACATCAGTACTTTTACGTGTTGTGAGAGCAGCGATTTCTCGTGGGAATGACTGGCGTTGAATAGTCTTGACTATTTCAAATTCTGCTGTTTTCAACTCTGGAACGGTAATAGCACCGGAGCTTAACTCACTTATTCGGTCTTGGTGCTCATGACGTTCGTGGTAAGAATTCACTAAATACTGTTTAAACCTTAACAACCAGGCAACAGCAAGACGTTGCCATGACGAGAATCGGTTAAACATCATGCTCATTACATCTTCTTGATTTCTTTGGACCACGGTCACTTGTTTCTCTCGCTTCACCTCTGGATCATCGTCAGATACCTGTGACAAAGAGAATGGTGCAGTCGGCCACAGCTCTTGTTTCTGTCGAAGAAATGCTGGTCCACTTAGCCATCGAGTGTTACTCTTCATTTCATCAGCGTTCAGCCCTCTAGAGGCGTCGTCAGCTGGGTTATTCTTCGAGTCCACGTACCTCCACTGCTGTGTGGTCGTACCTTCGTGGATAACAGCAATTCTGTTGGCTACAAAGGTAGAAAACCTCTTGTTCTCGTTAAGTATATAGCGCAAAACAGTAGTAGAATCTGTCCAAAACCAAGTTGCTTGTACTGGTAGATCTAGTTCTTCTCGTATCATGCTATCTAACTTCACTGCAAGGGCTGACGCAGACAACTCTAATCGTGGAATAGTAGAAGTCTTTACTGGCGCCAGTCGAGACTTGCTCATCAAGAAGGAAACACTAACATCTCCGTTGACGTTCTCTGATCTTAGGTACGACACTGCTCCGTAGCCTGATTGGGAGGCATCGCCAAAGTGATGTAGTTCTCTCGACACAATTTTATTCAGACATGGATCTTCTAGACATCGAGGAATGGATACTGAGGAAAGTTTAGGTAGATCTTCTAGCCATTGCCGCCATCTCATCTTTTCTTTCTCTGGAATCGGATCGTCCCATCCAATGTCTTGTTTACATAGATCTTGTAAAAGAACTTTCGCGGGTAGCATAAAGGGGGAAACAATTCCTAATGGGTCATACACTGAACTCGTTACGGATAGGATCCCTCGCCTAGTGGAGGGTTTTTCCTTTACTTGAACTTGTAGACCCAATCGATCTGTTTCCACATCCCACTGGACACCGAGTGCTCGTTCATTCGGTAATCTTTCAAAGTTCAATGTCTTAACAGACTTTGCTCTTTCCGATTCAGGAATAGTGGCGAGTACTTCCTTGCTGTTGCACAGCCATTTGGTTAGACGGAAACCACCGCGTTGTAACATCTTGGCGAGCTCAAGTGCAATACGTTTAGCTTCTTCTACGGTATCAGTGGACTTCAAAAAGTCATCTACATAAAAGTTCCTGTAGACAGAGTTTGCAATATCTTCGTCAAATATACCTCGATTGTCATCAGCCGTCATCCGAAGCGCAAATCCTGCGCAACTTGGAGACGAGGTTGCTCCAAATAGATGCGAGAGCATCTGGTATTCCGATGGTGGTTTGTCAAGTGCGCCGTCTGGCCACCACAAAAATCGTAACATATCAGTGTCTCTTGGGTCAACTTGTACTTGTAGAAACATAGACTCAATATCTGCTGCTAGAGCTATAGGCTTCTCACGAAATCGGGTAAGTATACCAACCAAGTTGTTTGTCATGTCCGGTCCTTGAAGTAATTGTTCGTTCAATGAAGTGTTCTTGTATCTTGCAGCACAATCGAAAACTACGCGTAATTTTTCTGGCTTCTTAGGGTTCACAACTGGGTGATGTGGTAGGTACCAAAGCACTTTGTTCTCAGGTTGAAGCTGATCGTCAGGTACTCTGCGAGCGTAGCCTTTATCCAGATAGCCGTCGATCACGCCTTTATACCTTTCAAACAGAGTACTGTCTCTTTCAAATCGTTTCTTCAGACCTTTCAGTCTCGATTCTGCTAGGACTCGGTTGTTGAGAATACATGGCTCACCATGTTTCCACGGCAACGGGAGTTGATAGTGGCCATCGACTAAAGTAACACTTTCTTTCATGATTGTTAAAGCTCTTTGGTCTTCTACCGACATAGACTCTTTTGTGCTCAGTAATGGATCTCCAAAGTCAGATTTCCAAAATCTTTCTACTTGAGACTTTAGCTCGTCCTCTTGTAAAGAAACAAAATATGCATTCAAGCTATGTCTTTCAGCAGTACTAGCAACTGGACCTACGATTGTCCATCCTAGTAGAGACTTCACTGCATGGGGTTCTTTACGATTTCCACGCCGTTCTTCTAATGACCAGAACACTTCCGGAGTGTCGTTACCGATTAGTAACGTAACTTGTCCGCAGTCTATCTCCGGCACCATTATACTTTCAAGGTGCGGCCAATTTCGTATGTCGTCTTGAGTTGGTGCTCCCTCAGTAGAAATATGTAGCTTATCGACAGACAAAACTGCTGGCAGCATAACGACTTCATCAGAATCAAGCGGCATCACTTCTAGACTTGTACAGCATCCACTTTTTGTACAATTTACCCCGTCCACAGTAGACAGCGTAAATGTTCGTTTCTCACCATCAATGTTCAATTGTTCTAGTAATCGTTGTTCACACAGTGAAGTATCCGAACCTTTATCCAGGAGTGCATAAGTAGTCAATATCGTGTGGCTTTCTTTCCCGCGTATTCGAACTGGGACAATGGGGAGACATACTTTACTTTCCTTTCTGACGTGATTGGGTTTACACGTGTTATTAGCTTCAGACTTCACAGTATGACAATGTGCTTTACTCTGAGATGCGCTATCACTTGAGCTGTTTCTCGTGTCTTGATTTGTATTACTGTCCTTCTTAGTACAGTTTTCTTGAGTATGCATTAACGTGTGATGCTTTGCTTCACATCCCTGAACTTCACACTGTCCTTTCTGATAACAGGCTCTAGCTTTATGCCCTCTTTTAAAGCAATTATCGCAAAGGCCTTTGAGTCGTACAAACTTCACCCTGTCCTCGTAACTCTTATTCTCAAACTGATAACATTTTGCCAGCATGTGTGTCCCTTCACATAGCCAACATTTCATTGTTGTCATTTGAGGTGTCTTGTTGCTCCACGTGTTATTCGTGTTGGGAGACGTAGACGTATCCGATTGAGTAGCTAAAGCTGTAGCTCGAGGAAACTGGTTCCTAACTGGTCTGGGTCTTTGTCGAGGTCTTTCGTTCTTGGCATGCTCTTTGTTATCCATAATTTCACCGAACACTGGGTCGTTTGCGGCCTTAGCCCTTTCCGTGATAAACTCTGACATCTTTCCGATATTTGGTTTTCCTCCATCGTTTCTAATCTTTCTTGTCAATTCAAGCCATCTAGCTTTCACATGAAAGGGAAAACGTTCGGCTATCTGTTTCAAATTATCTGCGCTGTTCAAGTCATCGAGATAGCCTATAGATTTCAACGTCAGTTCACAATCCTTCAGTTTATCAGCGAAGTTTAAGAGACCTTCTCGATCGGACGATTTCAACGGAGGTCCTTTAGTAATCTGTCCAATGTACGCACTAGCAATAACATACGGTTCTCCAAATCGTTCTTTCAACAGCTTTCGAGCTGTCGTATAACCCGTAGACGGTTCCATTACCACACAGTTCCTCACTATTTCCTTTGCCTTGCCTGAGCAATATTGCAGCAGATAATTCAACTTCTCAGACTCATCTGTCGACCTTTGATCAATGTTCCTTTCGAAATTGCGAATAAATCTCCAATAGTTCAATGGATTGCCATCAAATGTAAACAGTTCGGGTTTAGGTAGTCGTAGGGCGTTTGTCATCGTAGACATCATCCGTTCTTGTTGTTTGATGATTTCTATCCATTCGTCTGCGCTCGGAGTCGAGGATGCTTCATCGTTAGTATTCACAAACGGGTTCGTGGAGAAGGGATTTTTAGATCGAAAATCCTTTGGCGTACTTTGCTTTGGTGACGTAACGAAGACTGACTCTTGTGGTGATTCGTTATCTTCCGATGTAAATCGATACCATAGTCGTTGAGGCTCACAACTTTGCAATTCATGTAATTCAGTGTTATCTTGTAATTCGGGTTTGAACAGAACTTTCTCTTTATAATGCAATTCGTGTTTGTCGCTAGCTTTATGCAATTCGGGTTTGTAGCTAGTTGTATGCAATTCGGTTTTGTCGCCTGCTTCGGGCAATTCGGGTTTCTCGCGAGTATTTCTTTTAATCTGCAATTCGGGGTTTTCGGTGTACTGTTCAATCTGCAATTCAATATTTTCTTCATATGTTTCGGATTTCTTGTATATCTGTAGTTCTGCATTTCGTCGTTGTGATTCATGTTGTGCCTCTAGAATAGCTTGTTTTCGTTTCAGTGTACTTAATTTCGTCGCTGCTTCAAACTTCGCCTTCAACTCCAATTCTTCTATTTGGTCTTGTAATGCTTGTGTCTCTTCTAGTTGTTTCAATTTAATAAGGGCCACTGCGCTCCTTGCCTCAGCTTTCAATTTCAACTTGGATGCTGTGCTGCATGTGCTCTTAGAACTAGCCTGTGAACTATATTGGCTCGCTATATCGCTTTTGTCCACACTAAGATGATGGACATTTCTTTCTCTCATCTCATCAATCCACGTGTCAATGCGTTGTTCTACATCCTGTTTAGCTTTATTAACGCCCTGATAAACTTTAACAGCATCTTCTTGATCACTTTCGTCTTCCAAAAGCTCCATGTATTCTTCATGACAATCTTTTAAAACATCAAAGGTGGCCAAAATCTTTTCCTTAACTTTTAAAACGATATCCACGTCAATATAGTTTTCAGACTGTTCAATAACATTATAAACTTCATTATAGTACTTAGTAAGTTGTCCAATATAGCCTGTTCTCGATCTTTTCAACGCCAACGCCTTTTCTCCTTTCGCGCCATCCCTGCGAACAGCTTCGCTGGGTTTCCTGTGGCGTGTCTCGCCACTGTCTGCCACGATGTCTAGCGCCTTTGGAATATTCAGGTTATTCGTGAACTAATGTAGGTTTTAATTCGCTTAAAGTCTTTATTTTCATCAATCTTTCTTCAAACATCTTTACATCAATTAGGAAATTCGTTTACGCGCACACATTCAAGGCTTTCAAAGGGTCTAAACATTGATAAATTCGTGTGATTCACTTGTAAGATAATCACTTCTTCGATTCACTTGTGCGTTGTGCGGTTCACTACAAATAACACATATACAATACTTAAAAACTCGAACTTACAATAACGATAATATATTATATGATCTCTTACCGAATATTTCCCGATCTAGTCAATCAATTCACCATAAAATCTTGTATATCTTTAGCGACTATAAAGTGCAGGTTTCTCTCTATCGATCACTCGTAGAAAACTAATTAGTGAACTATAAATAGTCATATATTGACTCGTTCCAGCTTTCCTCGGTTTTGTCGCGTACAATTTAACTTATCATCTAATACCCGTATATTTTCTTACTTTCTTATACTACTCTTCTAACGTGCAAGCTACCAGTAATTTTTTATTTTAAAGGCTGTTGTCTGCAAAGATGGGGGTTTTACGTTGGGAGGGTATTGATACGTTTATCCGGCGTACTAAGTAATTTTCAGCGGAACATGCGGGATTTTTTGGGCATGGTGTAACAACCGGCCACCCACATGCAGTCCTGAACATTTCAGCACGTCAAGAACATCAAAAATAGGCAGTCTAAGACTGCATGAGGCTACTGCTTGAAACAGATAATATATAAACTGAACAATCAATGTGCAAAAATAATGTTCGATCTGAAGAAGAGATAGAAATGAATCGGTCCCTGCTAAGCGGGATAACTCTATTGTTTTGAGTCCCACGGGCATGGAATACAAAACAAAAGAGTTATCCCGGCTAGCAGGGACAACTAGCTTTCATATAAACAGCCCCTTAGAGAACAATATGTATTTGTGCAGTCGCGTCCAACTTTGCAGAACAATAATAAAACTGATAGTTGTCGAATGCCAAAAATCGAAGGGCACTTCTATCGGTGTGTCATGACTAATGTCGGGCTAATGCCATGCCCCGGTGCCATGCTTTTGTTGTCAAAACAAATCATCCTTTTCACGGTTTTAAACGTCTCATTAAACCTAAAAAACTTCATGAATAGTACAAATACACATTAAAAATTATTTTTCTTTAGACAGATATGAAGTAGCAGCCAAAATATAAACGCATCGATCGTTCAAAGATGGCCACTATTTCGAATTCTCGAAATTACAGTCACACATGTGTCGAACACGTGACGAAATTGGTATTTTCGGGTTTCCTGTGGTGTTATGGACTTGCTTGCTATCTTACATACACGACAGCAATAAGGCTACACCTCCATATATGGAGTAGTAGCCTCAAAAACGTTCAGAACATCAAGACATCACACAAGAATAAGAACGAATAGTGGCAGACGCTTAAGTTAGAATGGAAAAATTAATATATTATTGTGTAAAATGTAAAATGTTAAGTGTAAATGTGTAAATGTGTAAAATGTGTAAAATGTAAAGTGAAAGAGTGAATACAAAACACGACCACATCAGCTATATATGCTGTATTAATTGTAAATGATGTACTGTTTATTTATTAAAAAAAAAGCTATATATGCTGTAAAAATATATCGTGTATAAATACATAAATACAGATTGTGTAAGATTACTTTTGCTAAACTGGTGTATTTTGTAAATACTTTTTAAACCTCCTCTAAATAAAGTTCATCAATCAATCAATCAATCAATCAATCAATCAATCAATCAATCAATCAATCAATCAATCAATCAATCAATCAATAGAATGGAATAGAATGGAATAGAATGGACTAGAATAGAATGGACTAGAATAGAATAGAATAGAATAGTATAGAATAGAATAGAATAGAATAGAATAGAATAGAATAGAATAGAATTGAATAGAATAGAATAGAATAGAATAGAATGGAATGGAATGGAATGGAATGGAATGGAATGGAATGGAATGGAATGGAATGGAATGGAATAGAATAGAATAGAATAGAATAGAACAGAATAGAATGGAATAGAATAGAATAGAATAGAATAGAATGGAATAGAATAGAATAGAATAGAATGGAATGGAATGGAATGGAATGGAATGGAATTGAATGGAATAGAATAGAATAGAATAGAATGGAATGGAATGGAATGGAATGGAATAGAATAGAATAGAATAGAATAGAATAGAATAGAATAGAACAGAATGAAATAGAATAGAACAGAATAGAATGGAATAAAATAGAATGAACGGAATTGAATGGAATATAGTAGAATAGAATAGAGTAGAATAGAATGGAATAGAATAGAATAGAATAGAATAGAATAGAATAGAATAGAATAGAATAGAATAGAATAGGTAAATAAATAAGTTTTAAGCTGATTATATATACAAAGGCTTTCAAGCAGGGCGGATCCAGAAATTTGTCAGGGTGGAGTCACAATTGCAAAGGTGTCAGGGGTGTCCGGTCTCTAAATGCCTTAAATAAAATAGGGGTAATTTCGGCGCCAGGGGGGTGTCCGGTGCCTGAAGGGACACCCCTAGACCCGCCCTTGTCAAGTAATAAACGCGAAAGAGGCACCGATGATTCAATATCAGTATCTTTATTATGATGCAACTAAAACTCCAGGACTTCAACTAACTAATGCGTCTCAGCCACCATTCATTTATAGAGAGATACCGTGGGAAAGTATCTCACTAATTTCCTATTTATGGGTGTTAGCTAAGTAGCACCAGAGAGATGAAATTCCTTCTACAATTGCATGATTATAGTAAATATGATTATATGTGCATGTAGAAATAGTTATGGGAATTTTACAGCATTCCCTTCTGATAAAACTAAGGCATCGTCCTCGATGCACTACAATAAAATGAAGGTTTTTTTTTTGTTTATCTTTTTGTTGTTGTTGAATACATGACAGTCAATTCAAAACACATTGTCTTCAATAGGCTAGGCTTCAAGTCGACGCGACTAGACCTCAAGGTAGCATGGGTAGAAATCACCGAATTAAGCGGATAAATGCGCACAGTATCTAATGCAATACCACGCGCACTCAATCAACTAATTATGTATAATTCGCCGCTTTGGTGATTTCTACCCATGCTAACTTTCGGTCTAGTCGCGTAGACTTGAAGCCTATTGACGACAATGTTTTTTGAATTGACTGTATATATAAAAGCCATCTATCGATTTTAGGCAATTTTAGGCGATGTTAACAAAAAGCTCTTAAAAAATTTAAGGCGATCTTAGGCGATTTTGAGCGATCTTGCGACTAGGCGTAGGCCTAAAAAGTCTAAATAGCGACTACAAAAATGTTTGAAAAATATGAAAAGTTATTATTGTCAATTGCTGCTACTACAAATTTAAGTTCATAAGATGCATATACAGTGGAACCCTGTTAATCCAGGACTTCAACTAACTAATGCGTCTCAGCCACCATTCATTTATAGAGAGATACCGTGGGAAAGTATCTCACTAATTTCCTATTGATGGGTGTTGGCTAAGTAGCACCAGAGAGATGAAATTCCTTCTACAAGTGCTTATTATAGCAAATATGATTATATGTAGAAATAGTTATGGGAATTTTACAGCATTCCCTTCTGATAAAACTAAGGCATCGTCCTCGATGCACTACAATATAATGAAGTTTTTTTGTTTTTGTTTATCTTTTTGTTGTTGTTGAATACATGACAGTCAATTCAAAAAACATTGTCGTCAATAGGCTTCAAGTCGACGAGACTAGACCTCAAGGCAGCATGCATGGGTAGAAATCACCGAATTAAGCGGATAGATGCACACAGTATCTAATGCAATACCACGCGCACTCAATCAACTAATTATGAATAATTCGCCGCTTTGGTGATTTCTACCCATGCTACCTTTCGGTCTAGTCGCGTAGACTTGAAGCCTATTGACGACAATGTTTTTTGAATTGACTGTATATATAAAAGCCATCTATCGATCTTAAGCAATTTTAGGCGATTTTATCAAAAATCTCCTGAAATCTAAGGCGATGTTTAATAGGCAATTTTAGGCGATTTTAGCAAAAAGCTCCTAAATTCTAAGGCGATCTTAGGCGATTTTGAGGGATCTTACAACTAGGCGTAGGCCTAAAAGTCTAAATAACGACTACAAAAATGTTTGAAAAATATGAAAAGTTATTATTGTGAATTGCTGCAACTACAAATTTAAGTTTGTATACAAATATACTGCAAATAAGATGCATATACAGTGGAACCCCGTTAATCTGGCCACCGAAGGGACAGCAGAAAATGGCCGTATTAATGGGGTGGCCGTATTAAGCGGATAAATTTTATAGAAAATATATGGGCATGCATTTCGTCGGGACCTCAAAAACTGGCCGTATTAACCGGGTGGCCGTATTGACCGGGTGGCCGTATTGACCGGGTGGCCGTATTGACCGAGTGGCCGTATTGACTGGGTGGCCGTATTGACCGGGTGGCCGTATTGACCGGGTGGCCGTATTAAACGGGTGGCCTTATTAACTGGGTGGCCGTATTAACCGGGTGGCCGTATTAACCGGGGGGCCGTCCTGACCGGGGGGCCGTATTAACCGGGTGGCCGTATAAGGCGGGGTTCCACTGTACATTTATTTCAAAAAACGTTGTCTCGACTTAAGCTTCCAAGACCGAAGTTCATAGATACAAAATTTGCTTGAGTGAACATGAAACAGTTGCGCAGTATTCCCACTGGAATTATTAAAAAATATCCGACAAACAGCGTATATTTCAGAAAGATTTACCGCATTTACCGATTTTTTCCTAACGTACGTACTCTTAGAATACATAAATTCCAAGACAGACTTATAGAGTTTTAAGTAAACTATATATATTCGTGCTGTATATTCAGAAAAAACGTATTTGGTTTGTCGAACGTAGCAACAGTGACTAAGGAGGGGGGCGTAAGGGTTTGCAGTCATGCGGTTTCGCGTATTTTTTGGTACGGTTTGTTTTCATTCACAACTGCGGTTTTGCAGTGTCGCAAATTTTGGTGCGATTGTGCGAGTTTTGTCGATTTTTGTGTGCGGTTTTGCGGTTTCCAATACCCTCTTACGCCCCCCTCACTACGTACAACACAATGAATAGTGAATCTATGAATAAATGCTGGTTTTGTGCTGATAATCTATTGAAATTACACTTGTTATCAACAAAATGAATTGTACTACAACAACTCAAATAATCAAACTGTGTTATTAGTTTGAATTCTATAGAAAACAAGTTTTATTTCAATACATTACCAGCACAAAACCAGCATTCATTTCGGTCTTGGCTTGATTGGCTTGTTGCTTTACCGCGACAACGAGTTTTAAAATATGGCTGACGACAACAGCAAGGAGGAGTTTCAGCAGTGCTAAAATATGGCTGACGACAACAGCAAGAAGGAGTTTCAGCAGTGCTAAAATGATTTTATCACAGTCGTGTCAACATTTGTGTTTACACTGCAAATACGGCTGAGTAGATACAACACAGTATATTGCGTTAATCTTGCATTCAGGATAACACTTTATAGTGGGTAAACCCAACTCATTATTGAGAGTAAACATAAATGTAGACGGCCATCGAGTACAGTGTACTCAATATATTGAGTTTAACCTCACTTTTACTCAATAATGAGTTGGGATTATTGAGTTGTGTTAACTCACTATAAAGTGTCATCCTGAATGCATGATTAACGCAATATACTGTGTTGCATCTTCTCAGCCGTTTTTGCAGTGTAAGATTAAAGTTGTTATGATGTGCAGAATTGTCAGGACATTTGTATTTTTTCCTGATCGAACTCGAACAATCATTTAGTACATCTGACCAGGTATATTATAAAGATTACGAGAAGTAGTATTATGATCGCCACGGCCGCCACGCCTATTGACAACGAGATTAAGAGGGTATTTCCTGCAGTAGCTAAAATGAAATTATGAAATATATTAAAATCGTTTTCTACCGAGAATAGTTAGCCAACCAGCCAGCCTATCAACTAACCAAGGACTAAACCCGCGTTGCATTAGCTAGTAAATGTACCAACCTATCAACTAATCAGGTAGCCTACCAACTAACCAACCACTAAACCCGCATTGAATTAGCTAGTAAATGTACCAATCTATCAACTAATCAGCCAGCCTACCAACTAACCAACAACTAAACCCACATTGAATTAGCTAGTAAATGTACCAACCTATCAACTAATATCAGCCAGCCTACCAACTAACCAACAACTAAACCCGCATTGAATTAGCTAGTAAATATACCAACCTATCAAATTATCAGCCAGCCAGCCAGCCTACCAACTAACCAACAACTAAACCCGCATTGAATTAGCTAGTAAATATACTAACCTATCAACTAATCAGCCAGGCAGCCTACCAACTAATCAACGACTAAACCCACATTGAATTAGCTAGTAAATGTACCAACCTATCAACTAATCAGGCAGCCTACCAACTAACCAACGACTAAACACACATTGAATTAGCTGGTAAATGTACCAACCTATCAACTAATCAGCCAGCAAGCCTACCAACTAACCAACGACTAAACGACTAAGCCTACAATGGCTGATTTTAATAAAATAAATCATCACTTAATTGACATCACTGAAAAGTGTGTGAGCAATTTTTAATATTTTACTTTAAAGTAAAGTAATATTAAAGTTAAAGTTGTGTTTGAAAAACGTAATGTGAAGTGAAATTTTAACCGAGCTTTCCGCGCATGTGCACTGTATCCGTAAAATTAGTTCAAAATAACCTTATAATTACCTTCTTCAAGTGTTCTTCTAGTGATATTGGTGGTGTAAGGACCATCTCCTACTGATGTATAGGCAAGTACTTTGAAGGTATATTCTGTGTGCATGGCAAGATTGTCCAGGACAGTACTAGTACCAGTATAGTTTTTCACTGATGTAGAGGAACAGTGACCAGTCTTGCAGTACAAGAGTTTGTATCCTTTTATAATACCATTTCGTTTATCAGAGGGTGGTAATTTCCACGCTACATTAAAACTGGTAGAACTGATGGCAGTTGCTGTAAAGTTCTGGGGTGCAGCATCCGGTTCTAAACAGATTAAAAATAATACGTCTTTTACAATAAAACTTATTTCATATAGTACGCTCAGAACGCATAGAACGCTAAAAACGCAAACAACGCTATCCTCAAAGTCGTACAATCTCAAGTCGTATGGTCTACGTTCTTTCTCAGTCGCTGCTTCTCTACTTTGGAACTCTCTACCTCCTTCGATTACTGTCATTTCAAGTGTATCTTCGTTCAAGTCTAAACTCAAAACTCATTTATTTAAATTAGCTTTCTCATTGTAATCATATCCATTTTTGTACTTTTGTATTTTGTATTTTTATTTTAAGCGCTTAGAACAGACTTGAATAAGCGCTATATAAGCTATATACATTATTATTATTAACGCTTAGAACGCATATAGACATTAAGAACGCATAGAACGTATAGAACGCTAAGAACGCATAGAACTCTAAGAACGCATAGAACGTATAGAACGTATATAGAACGCTAAGAACGCATATAACTCTAAGAACGCATAGAACGTATAGAACGCATAGAACGTATATAGAACGCTAAGAACGCATAAAACGCTAAGAACACATAGAACACATAGAACGCATGGAATGCCAATAACGTATAGACATAAAACGGGTATATATATATATAAATCAGATTTGTTTAGTATTTTTAATATTGTTTTCTAATATTGTTTACTTCTTTTAAAAAAGCGCGTTACTCGAAAATATTGTTTCGCTGTTTCAAGTTCGAGTTAAGCACATATGTCAAAATGGGTGTGGCGAGGGCGTAACTCGAAAAGCGCGTAACTCGAAGCGCGTAACTCGAGAAATACCCTATCTACATATCGAGTTGTCCATCTGTGTGTCTGTCTCTCTATCTGTTTCTCTGTCTCTCTCTCTGTTAGTCTTCCAGCCTACGTACTTGTCGATTTGTACATCTCATTGTTTGCCTGTCTGTCTGTCTGTCTGTTTGTCAGCCTATCTGCCTACCAGCCTGCCTGCCTGTCAGACTTACTGGTTGTCTGTCTGTCTATCTGTCCTTCTGTTCGTAAGAGTTCTGTCTGTCTGCTGTCTATGTTATATCCTTCTTACCGTCTTCAAGCGTCTGGCACACTTTATGTACAAAAGTACTTGCATTGCCCATTCCCTTGTCTGTATATGCCGTGATGGTTAGACTAAAATTTGTGAATTTGGCCAAGTCAGGTATTTCTGTTTTACTTGCAAGAGCTCGTTGTACATCTACGTATTTCATATTGGATTCAGGATCGCCTTGTTTCAGATAAGTGACATTGTAACCTAGAATAAGATTGTTCTGAAATTCTTTAGGCACCTCTCCCCAAGTAACAAGACAAGATGTAGAGGTTTTTCCAACTGCGTTAACATTGGTTGGTGGAGCAGCAGGCACTGGAACCAAAAACAAATCGTAAGTACTTATTGACTGAGTGGGAGGGCCGTACGGGAAAAAAATTGGCTCGCGGTCATGACGTATGGACCGAGCGCAGTGATCCTGCGAGTAAGATCATGTTGTGCTATGTTCGTAAAGAGTCTCCCGGTACAACAGTCAGGTCTCTGAGGCATTCACTAACAACACTCATGATTGTAAACTGCATGGTTGAGCAGTCCGATAAGTCCTCCATATACACATTAGTAGATTGTAAAGCGCTATGAGCTATTCGAGAGATATAGCGCTATATAAATTGAGGCATTTTTTTAAAAAGTAAGTAACATACCCAATCCTTTTGTGTAGCAGTAGACAGGAGGACTTAATGGCCCCAAACCATGTATGTTCGAGGCTGCAACTTTAACTTTGTATCCACTGTAATACTCAAGGTCTGTAAGGATTCTTGACGTGTTGCCAACACCTAGTTTAACGTGAAGTGTTGTGTTGCTGCCAACTTTAGTGTAGGCGATCCGAAATGATGTCACATTAATGTCAGTGTTAGTTACATTATCCCATGATACTTTGCAGGTACTGGTGTCGTCATGGGGTGGTGTTGCATTGTGGGATACCACGTTATTTGGATAGACTGTAGGAACTGCAAATAAAATGTCATTTTGTGTTAACAGAGTTGGAAATGGTGATGATAATAGTAGATGATGACGATGATAAAGACAAATTAACAGTGAAGATGATAATGATGATGATATAGACAATGATGTTTATGATGATGTTGATGATTGCAATTATAGTGATTATGATCGTGATTATACTGACGATGATGATAATGATGATGTTTTTGATGAAGAGTGATAGAAGTGATGATAACGATTTTGATCGTGATTATACTGATGATGATGATAATGATGATGATGATGATTATTATTACGATGGCGATTATCATATAGCTCTGTGATTTTGAACATTTGATCTTTGTCAAGCAAAAACCCGCTATTAAATAGAATTAAAATTCAACATCCAGAGAAGCCTGTCACATGCAGCATAATATGATTATATATATACTCAGACGATAACCGGTGGTAGAAATATGGCAAAACATATATATCATTCAAAGAGTTTTCGAGGCTCTACAGTCCGCTCGATTTTGAATGAGAGTCTTACATGAGAATGACCGAGAGAATACAGCGATAGCGATTAGAAATATTGCAAAGTACGTATGTTTTTTCTTCACGCATAGCTATGTATCACACATCAAAATATTTATATAAAAGCTCGGTGTTTTTAAATCCACCACTACAATTTTGTGAGGGACTGTTTTATTGCAAATACAGCCCATATTGTAACTTGACATGAGAATAGTCGCACAATCTCTCTTGTAAAAGTGATCAAACCGTTCGCTTTCAACTCAGAAAGTACTTTTACTTTTTGCACTGAAAAAAAGATCAAAATCATTTGAAAGGGTCAATAAATGATTAAATTAGCTGTAGTCACAGCTACGTTTTTTTTGCTTTTCTGCAATTATTTCGAGAAAAGATAAAAATAGGAAAGATTTTTCATTCTAATTTCTGCCTGTTTGCATTGGCCTTTATACGGGACGTCTAGCATGAAATTTTACCTGACTAAATGTTAACATGTGTTTTCCAATGTATATTATGTTGATGAAAAAGATAATAACAATAACTACAGTTACAACAACGGACTAAACAATAACACTAATAATAATATTACCTGGGCCAAGAGTAGATCCTTTGACAGTATCTGCGCTTTTCCCATTAGCAATCGTCTTTGCGGTAACATTAAAGCTGTACTCTGTTAAACTTCTGAGCCCACAGATGTCTTTCGAGTATGATTGTTGCTCGGTTGTATTGAATTCAACTTTCGACGAATCCCCAGAGGATGTTTTGGATGGAATATAATCGATTAGGAATCCTCTGATCTTACCTCCAATGGGAGTTTCAGGGTTTTTCCATTCTAGTCTTATACACGTCGAGTTCATACCGGTTGCGTTAACTTTAGTGGGTGGGCCAGGTGCTAGTAGATACAAAAAACGTTTATTAGGAGTGATTGATCTAAGCTCTCACTGGTGTAAGCGATGTAGATATGTTGAGATATTTTCGTTCTTTAGTCATTTTCTTAACTCTGAAGATGGTTAACGCTCATGTTTGTCAAACAACGAGAAATACTCGTTACTCGAGTAAATTGATGTGGGTGTGTGTGTGTGTGTGTGTGTGGTGGGGGGGGGGGGGGGGGGATGGGGTTGGTGAACACCAACATTCATGGGGAAGGGGGTAAATATAAAATAGTACGAGATACTAGCATTGTGCCAAATTCTTTTGTCAAAGATTGTAGGTAATTATCATCACTTACTTGTTTCTTTAGTTGTGACATTTATTGTTAATGACTTGTAAGCACCGCCAAGAAAGTACTGTTTAATTGTAACGTCATAGACTGTATAGGGTTGTAGATTGTTGAACTTTGCTGTCAAATCATATCTCTCATTGCTAATGTAACCTACAGATGATGGGGGCGTCCTTGAAGAACATGAGACGTTATAATACTGGAACATTGAAAAGTCTTGGTCGTCATGAATTTCCCACTTAACCTCTATCTCATCTGTTTTGTTACTATGACCTACCATCACGATATCAGGAATGGGAACTGGAAGAGATGGAATGGTATGCACTGTCAAAGGTACAAAGGTGATAGCCACTGGGAGGGGAGGAAGAGGGCGGTTAGGGGGGCAGTGAGGCTGGGAGTGGTTCTGACCGAGAGAGACTGAGCACGAAGCAAGACACAGGGAACCCAAATAGACGATAACATTGGACAGGACCTTACCAACAGTCGTTGTGTACTGTAGCACAATACCACCCAAATCATCAAGGAATGGCTTTACTGCATTCCCATCCTCGTTTGTAACATACACGATGACTGTACACTTATCATCTCTAGAAATACAACAAGAAATTCTTTCTAATAATATATGTTGTGGTTCAGGCACAGGCAGCCCAACTATTCTCTTTGAGGATTTTTTTTAATGACAATAAAGTTATTTTTAACCGCGCGCCGAGCGAAATATATATTGAGCGCGCGGGTGGGGTTCCTGTGGTATATTTGTTTGAAAGCTCGCGGATGGGATTCCTGTGGCTTTTTTGCAAGCAATTTTTCGGTTGCGCGGAATCGCACGTACGACAAAAAGATCGAAGAAAGTAATATCTTGATAAAATACCTCCCTCTTCAACACCGCGCGACTTTGACGGAAAAATTGCTTGCAAAAAAGCCACAGGAATCCCATCCGCGAGCATTCAAACAAATACACCATAGGGACCCCACCCGCGCGCTCAATATGTATTTCGCTGGGTGCGCGGTTAAAAATAACTTTATTGTCATTTAAAAAAAATCCTCAAAGAGAATAGTTGGGCTGCCTGTGGTTCAGGCTCAATTTATTTTGAACCAGTACAATAGTTATTGTACTGGTACAAGTTATTTTGTACTAGTACAAATCATGAGTACTAGGTACTAGTACTACAACTAGTACTAGCAGTAGTACTTGTACTAGTAGCACTAGTAGTAGAGTGAAGTCATTTAACCCGTGAAATAGATGTTAGACTAATATACCTTAGCAATCTCTAATTCCATTGTTTTCTTTTGTGTGTATTTGACTATCACACTTTAGAAAGCAATTTCTATTTCACGGGTTAAATGCCTTCGCTCTAGGAGTACCTAGTACTAGGTTTAGGGTTAAGTTTAGGGTTAGGTATAGGGTTTGACATATAAGAAAGAAAAAGTGAATAAAGCACACGTCTTAATTAAAAGAAAACAATTCTTTCATGTATTATGTTCAAGTTACATTAAATCTTAATAACACAAAATATGTTATTAAGATGACAAATTAAAGTCCACTTGCTGTCTTGCATGCTGCAGTGAATGAAATGTCTGTGTTATAATCAAGGGTGACATTTGTTGCTGTACATGGTGTAAGTTGTGTCTCTGATATTAAAGTGTTCACTATTCCATATTGGGTAACTATTTTTACACACCCTGTTTCTTCTACTTCCACTATTTTTCCCAATAACATGTTAAGATGGAATGGAGTGGTTTTGTCAACTTTGTCAATTTTCACTGCAACCATGTCAGATACTTTAAACTTTGTTTTTTTTTCTCAGCTGTCTTTTTTGTTTGCTCTATCATAGAGATGTTGTATTTTTATTGATTTTCGATTATTTTTTGACGTTTGTTTGGCATTTCTATTTCTTTATCGTCTAATTCTGCACTTTCAAGATCACCATCACTATCATCCTTTTCTATTTCAGTGTCCACAATTTCTCTGTGTGGTTTCACATGAAATACAGCTTCATATGGACTCATCTTGATAGCTCTGTGATAGGAAATATTTCTGGTATAAGATGCTTCTCTAGTGTACGAACACCATCGTTTCACTTTCCTGTTCGTGCTCCTTTTTATATTTGCCCTCATATCTTTCTCCCATGCTTCTGTTTGACCTTGCAGTGAGTCCTTGCGTTGTTAGTGTTCTTAGGGCACCATGCGCTATCTTTATTTGATTTTCTCTGCAAAATTCTTCTACTAGTTTGTTTCTGAATTCTGTCCCATTGTCTGTAATTATCTTCTTGGGAAATCCATGTATAACAATAGTTTCGTAGACTAGGCAAAACGTCTTCCGCTGTCTTGTGATGAAGTGGGGTAACATTTACGAACTTCGTGTGATGATCTATGATGTTCATCGACCACAGGTGTGCTTTTGGACAACTGCATGGGCATTTTCTGAAGTCCATTAAGTCTATCTCAATCATAGAGAGAAAGCTTGGGGATTGTAATGACTTTGTGACCAATTTCACATGACTTGTGATTGTTTTGTTTCCTTCGTGAATGGGACAAAGTCCGACAAATAAATTCACTACTCGAACATTCACTTCAGAATAGTTATCATTAATCCACTTCGAAGTGATTTGTTGTCCTCTGTGGGCTGTTCTCTGGTGTGCACGAACAAGAATATCGTAGAGCTCACTCTTTTTGATAACATTCTTTCGGTCTTTGGTTTTCAGTTTTTCATCGTGCAATGTCCAGTTTTTCCTTTTAAGCAAATTAATTTCCGCGATTGTTAGTGTTCCAGCGTAAGTTTCTTTTTCTGCTTTCGCCCTTAGATACCTTTTAGTCTCTACATAGAAATCTTCTTCTATTAATAGAAATGTCCTTGACGTGTTTCGTTTTTTCTTATTCTTCAATTTAATAAGTTCTTCGTAGAAAATCTCTTTGTTGGTGCACTCTTTCTGTTACATCGTCCGCCATGTTTTACGCTGTCCTCGTTCTCAGACCATTTTGGTCTAGTGCAAAGGCGTGGATGTTAATTTATGCCATTATTGGGAATTTATTAATAAAATAATTAAAAAGTCTAATGCGTTAATTTCAGCTTAAGTTGTCGTGGTATAGTGTGGTAGTCTCCGGACTTAGAACCAAAGTCCTGGTTCTATTCCCAGCCGTGGTAAGAAAAAGGGGAAAAAAGCACAAGTAACCCAATTACATAAGTTAGTGTTAGTTATAGTAAGGAACAGTAGCAAGTCATGAGGGAGTGGTAGGTATGTGAGGGAGATTAAGGAGGAGGTGTAAGGGAGAAAAAGAAGGAAGGGAGAGGTAATTAGGTTAGAAAGAAAAGTAGGAGAAAATGTTCTTGTTCTTTTCAGACCAACCCCCCAAAAATAAACCAATAAATATTGTACTGGTTCAAAATAAATTGAACTGGTTTAAAATCATATTGAACCTGAACTACAACATATATAACTGCAATATCTGATTGTAGCAGCTCAAGTCAGAATTCACATTAGGGGGCTTTCATTTATCCTCATAGGGACCTACCTGCATTGTATATTAACTGCAGAATCGTTTGTCACACCGCTGATCAACGTTTTAGCCTGAAAAATTACAAAACATTGTTATATAAATGAAAATGGAAGTATAGACTGCGTCGGTGTGTAATAACATGAAATTTGTAACACCTTAAAATTGATACTTTTAAAATTAACTTGTTTGCCTTTTTTTACTCTGACGGAGCTCTACGGTTTAAAACGTCAGTAAAGCTAAGTATCATTTATTTGGTGTTACAAATTTTATCTTATTACCTAACGTTTTGTTATAGAGTTTATGTGGGTCAATGTTATTATTATTCGTAACAAACCTTTTCTACGATGCCTTTTTTTGAAGTCTCGTTGAGAAGTGTTACTTCCATAATGAGAGAGTAGCCTATATCTTCTAGAAAGAAATGAACGTGGTTAATGGAAAGATGAATGAAAAAAGATGGGTGGGTGGATGGATGAATAAATGAATGAATGAATAGAGAAATGAATGAACGAATGAATGAATGAATGAATGAATGAATAGATAAATGAATGAACGAATGAATGAATGAATAAATAAATGAATGAATGAACGAATGAATGAATGAACAAATGAATGAATGAATGAACGAACGAACGAACGAACGAACAAATGAACGAACGAACGAACGAATGAATGAATGAATGAATGAATAAATGAATGAATAGATAAATGAATGAACGAATGAATGAATAAATAATTGAATGAATGAACGAATGAATGAATAAATGAATAAATAAATGAATGAATGAATGGATGAAATAATGAATGAATGAATGAATGGATGAGTGGGTGAGTGAGTGAATGAATGAAGGGCACTGCTTTCGAATCGGTGCAGCTTCTCATGCAGCTGCTTTAGGATCATTCGATTCTCAGATAAGGTTGCTTGGCCGTTGGAAATCTAATGCTTTTAGGAAATATATCAGAATCAATTGTTTCTCAGCCTAACCCTCTAGCTAGTGCACTTAAGCTTGCCATCAGTAGTGCTTCACCATGATGCAACTGTCCAGCAAGGGCAGCAGTTTGCGCTGTGATATATGCACTCTGACTTTTTATTATTTTATATATATGTGTGTGTGTGTTTTATATATATGTTCTAATTTTTACACTTTCTAGCATGGGCAGAAGTGCTTCATAACCTTTTTACACTGTCTAGCAAGGGCAGCAGTGTTCATCCTTTTAATTTTTGAATTTAATTAATTATAGTATATTATAATGGCCATTATATTACGTTGATAATATCAACACTTTCTTGCAAGGGCAGAAGTGTTTTAGTCATTTTATTCGTTATATAGTTCAACTACCACTGTTTTGTTCATTTACTGCTTTTGCCTGGGGTGGGGCTGCATCTCGATTTTTGGAGAACTTATGGCGTTTGCTGTTGCCCTCACCTTTGCTGGGCAAAATTTTAACAATTATATATTTGTTAATATTGTAAATAGAGTTCAAGCACTAAAAGTGTGCAATACTTTGTACTATTTACCACTAAATAATGTTGATTAAACAATAGAGAACAAAAGAATTTGCATAATTTAGCAGTATTTAGTGGTATTTATGTTGCACACTTTGTAAACAGAGCTCAGACAAAGCAGTACTATCAGTTTCTAATTTTTTACTCGGGATTCCTGTGGAATCCGAGTATAGGTTTCGCCTTTATTATTATTATTATTTTTTTTTTTCATCTTCATCGCCAAAATGCCACGCAAGCGCAGTATGGTCAATGTCACTTATACACACAAATATACGAAATAAACTAATGTATTACAGTAATTCGGTGTTAATAACCATTAACTAATGTATTAGTGTGATAATAAGTTTGACAAATATAACTTTTCGCCGAATTTATTGCCTAGAAGCGATCAGTTTTGAAAGCAATTTAATTAAGAACCGTCGGGCCGAAACACAAACAGAACAGTGCTTCGACTCAAATCAGGTAATAAAACACATGTTATTCTGTGTATGATTAAACCTAAACACTCCAATAATGTAAATAAACCTTTAACTAATGTATTAGTGTTATAATAAGTTGGACAAATGTAAGTTTTCGCCTAGTTTATTACCGGCTAGAAGTGATCAGTTTTGAAAGCGCTTTAAATAAAACCCCATTTACACGACATCATTTTCGGGCCTGGCACTCCTAACTTTTGGCACGCGTACCATACTTTTTTCTGGCACGGCGCTCGTAAATTTTGCCGTGTAAACGCAATTCCAAGCGGCCCGCGTACCTACTTTTTAAGCGTGCCGAGACTACCTCAGGTAGGTAGTCTCGGCCCGCCAAAACAAGGGTCCGCGTACCTTAAATGCGCCGACGAGTTCGAATATCCAGCGGAAATTATACAGAACATGCTCACTCGTTCTTAATCGTGCAAAATGGCGGCGTCTACTTGCAGTTCTACAAGTGGAAAAACCAGAGGAAAAACGTGGTCGGATGAGGCCACAAAAACTTTAATTCAATTTTTGATTAAATTTAATAAGTAATTCAAATGTTTGCTTGTGATTGTGCATGGTCTGACGAACATTTCTAGTAAAAACCTTTAGGATTTGCATAAATTAAATACCGATCTGATTTGATAAATGACACTCGCATACTCTCTGAAATATGAAAATACTTTCGTCTACCTCTCCATCCAATTCCTAATTCATTTCTGTGGCGTACGCACACATTCATTTTATTGACTCAAAACTTCTGGTCGACACTTAAAAATTCCTGTAAAAAAAATAAATTTAATAGTTACTTAAAAGAAAAAATGGTGATATTCAATACAATACACAAGATATAATTAACCTGCTCTACACAAAATCATGATCAATTCGACCTTTGTTTTTACTTCAGAGTGACTCAGTTGCAACTGCTTCATATGACCCTTGCTTGGATATTTTTTTGTGCAAGATAAAAAAAGGCCGAATAATTTTGTTCACAAGTATCTGATCAGATGTGAAACACGGGCCGCAGCCAGGATTAAATTCCCTATTTTACTAAAACTGACTGCAGGTCTTTCACATCTTCACATTTACCGCTATTTTGTACTAATTTGTCTTTTTAACTGGACATAAAATGCACTACCAGCGGACACATTCTATGATTTTGTTCAATTTCAAAGATTGGCAATTCCATGAGACATTTGCACAAGCTGTAATGATACCGTGTAAATTTGAATACAAAAAAGCTGCACGAGATCTACAAACTTTAAAAATTTTCTAAATTTCAGTCTGCAAAATTAAGCCGAAAATACGTCAAACTTTGAACGGGTGTCACGTGAACGCTTTAAAATGAAACGACCTAATAATGTCCATATGATTACTTGCTCATGACTACCTTCACCATGCAAAGTTACATGTACAGGTGGGGTTGTATCTGACCATTTCTGAAAATACTCGAAGCTTACGTGGAACGGCTCTTAATACAGCAAGGGTTCAGGAAATCAGGCGGGCCATTTCAAATTTTTGGAGTGCCCCATAGATAAACTGGCTCGTCTACATTTGTCGTGTAAAAGCGATTTTGACGGGCCACAATCGATCGGCCCGCGTACCTAAAGTTTGGAGTACCGGGCCAAAAGTGATATCGTGTAAATGGGGTTTAAGAACCGCCGGGCCGAAACACAAACAGAACAGTACTTCGATTCAAATCAGGTAATAAAACACATGTTATTCTGTGTATGGTTTAACCTAAACACTCCAATAATGCAAATAAACCTTTAACTAATGTATTAGTGTTATAATAAGTTTGACAATTGCAAGTTTTCGCCTAGTTTATTACCTAGAAGTGATCAGTTTTGAAAGCGCTTTTATTAAGAACCCGGCGGGTCTAAAACGCGGGTAGCGGGTGAAGGGTAGCCAGTCCTGATGGTTACCAAATTTGATAACCCTGATTTGTTATGATATTTGAGAAACCAAACAGTAGATCAGCCAATCAGAACTCGGTTTTAGTAGGTGACGTCACATCTAAGTGAACAACAACAAAGAATCGAGATTGTACTTTGGTTACGAAGGCAGAAGTATTATTATATTCTTCATGACAAGATGCTATTTATTTCATAATTGAAGTATGCTTACATCAAATCTTTCAAATTTCCATTAATACCTATCGGTCATCTTAAAGAACTTTTGTCTAAACTCAAACATAACTCTTCTGTTTTGCATAAAGATCATAAACACTTTTATATTTCTATTTGGATCATATATTAATAACATTTTTCTTCATATAAGAGAAAAGCTTAAGTCATTGGAAATACCAGGAAAATATGAAAACATTTGACTGCGAGTATTGCTGAAGGTCAACATAATTTTATAGTATTGACCTTCGTAAGATTATCATTTTGTATTCAATTTAAAACATATTCGTGTCCGATTCTACAAAGGTCTTAGACACATGCAAACTGCCAGCTTTCTGAAAGAGAAGCAGAAACACTGGCGATTAATACAGAAGAAATAAAATAAAAGTAATAATAAGAATTTGAATCATAAGTTTGTACGGCTTGAAGCCCGTCTAAATTATCAACAATTCTTGACTCTTGTTTAAAAAAAAAAACTTAAAATAAAATGCAATACCAAATACCATCTTTTAGCCAACATGAAATGGCCTTCGTCTTATAACCGATTTACAAAAGTACAGTCTATTTATCGAGCAATCGAGCAACGTTTCTTGAATGTAAACAGTATGCCTAGTATGGGGTGATGAGCTGGAATAGACACACTCATACACAAAATCAAAGCGGTCCAGCGTTCTATAGACCGGCCCATGTTGAGATTTCACACAATGATAGAAGAATATCTCCTGAATACCCCTATATTTTTTTCGTGGAACCAAAAAAATCATTCGACAAGAAAACAACACAAGTATTTGGGAAACCGGGGTTTGAATTAAAGCTTTGATGTACCAGTGTAGTTAAGAAATTTACTCACCGTTCACCATCATTTCGCTCTAACACTCCGGAAACATGCTGAGACTGTACTTAAGATAATTCTCTTCCACGTAGTATAAAATAATCTCGCAAAAACATTTTGGAAAGACCATACCCAGAAATTCTCTACAGTCAGCGGTTCGGGGTAATTTCGCGGGCTCATACAGAACGTAAGCAATGCGCATGCGCAAATAGAAAAAAAACAAAACAAAATGGCGTCCGGGTTGTACGAGGTCGAAAGAGTGATAAAGAAGTAAATGCCATTCTCTTAGCACAGGATATGGTATTTTTACAGCAAAAAGAGGCTTGTTATTTGACTTGCATGCATACCTTAGTTCAGGCTCAGACAACTGTAATTTTTCTTTAAATTTTGATATCGTTGAGGCGTCTATTACATCTGACATTTTTTTTTTTAATTTTGAAATTTGTAATTCGCGCCAAATAAACCCGCGAATTTTTCACCATAGGAACCCCAAAAGATTTTAGGCGAGGCTACTAAGCTTTAAACAAGAAAACATGGCCGATCAAGTCGTGCAAATCGATTCTCTACGTTTCAAATGTAAAATATATCGACTTGAACTGTAAGTTTTACGCCTTGTGAGGTGAGAAAACAATGCAAAATTTCTCTAAAAGGGATTGAGACACTTGAAATGAAGAGTAGTTATCGTTTCTTGGCAAAAATTCGCGTTTATTGATGTGGTTTCAAGAGTAGATTGGTCTACATGAAAGGAATTCTCAACAGTAAATGTTCTTATCTGTGGCACCACGAAGAGGCAATGATGTTCAAGAACGCTATGGCGGCCTACAGCTATATTGGTGTCTTTTAAAACTGATTTTTGAACAACTTTGAACTTGAAAATACCATATTTTATATCGCAATATCAATGTCAATACATCGATGTACAATTTACGATTTGTGGACCTCAAAAGTTTGAAAGTTAAAGCGTTGTTTTAAGGACTTTATTATCACCAAGTGACAGTAGTTTCTAAAGAACTCTATGGCGGCTTATGGCTATATCGGACTCTTTTTCATGTCCTTGAACAACTTTGGACTTCAAATTAACTTTTATTCTATCGCCATACGAAAGTTAAAACGTCAATCTACTGTTTACGATTTGTGGAAAAAGTGGAACATCGATAACAAAAGAAATATTTCAAGAATAAATAAAAGGTACATACATTTCTTTGTAATTTTTGTGTCTATTTCTGAATGAAACTAACTCGGCCAAATGGTCAATGCGCATGCGCGGCGCCATGCTGTATTAGATTTCTGGAAATGAATAAAAATTCAATAAATAAAATCTTACTGCGGAATTTGTTCAACACCGAAATGATGACGTCATAATCCTTTTAGCTGGAATGTTGTGGTTATCAAATTTGATAACCATCAGGACTGGTAGCGGGTAAAGGGTAGCGTGTAAGGGTATTAAACGAAAAAACCTGATTATTATGATGTCCAGAATACTAGTAAGCTAAAATAATAATAGTGAAAAATATCATAACTGACTTAATGTGTTTTTTTTTTTTGCAAACGCTGAGAAGTTTAGACGTCGAGAAAACATAATTACGCTTTAAGTAAACGGAAAGTATATCAATTCATGTTAACTTAACTAAATATAACTCTCGATGTTCTCTTTTGTTGTCGACGTTAAAAATAAATGATACTTAAACTTATGTTTTAAGGTCATGTTTTAATTTATTACCACTCAATTTAATATCAGGTTTTTATGTGTTAAAAAAATTACTGTACAAAGATTAAAATCGTGCAACATAGAGTACGCGCGTTTATTACCGTGAACCAAAGTGTACTAACTAAAATGAACAAGATCGAACTAAATACCGTTAAAAACCACTCCAAATACTATATTTATTATCGCTTCTTTTGATCTTAATTATTTAAAATGATAAAAAAATTGTTTTGTCATCTTTTTATCTATCTAATTTGCCTAAATGTCTGACAAACATTAACACAAACTATAAAAGAAACTATAACGTAAATATTGCAACTTAGAAACGGCACGCCATGAAAAAATCACTCCAAACTCGTTGAAAAGAAGACACTAGCTTGTGGCTGTCTTTCAACTGGCCCAAAACTTCGTCCGAAACAATTATCTTTAAGGTAAGTACAGCATGCCTCTGTGGTGTGTGAAAGAATACTCTCTCGGCCGCCTTTGCTATTCTCACTTTAATTTCACCGCGTTTCCTGAACACTCTTCGTTCTCGATGCATCATTAAAATATAATAAGGAGCAGGAGGGGCTTGCGAGGATGGCTTTTCGCGCACCCATCCCTTGCAGCCATAACAAGTGCAGTGGTTGCCGCACTATATTTTACCATTAGCAGTTTGTATGGCTCATCCTCCGAGAAAACCTCACTGTCGGCCTGTACTCTATCACCATAAGTACCAACATCTCGTTATTTGTTTTATTACTTTTTGTTCAATATCTATATTTGTGTGGTTATTGTATTATATGTATTGTATTATATTGTATTGTATTAAATTATCATTATTGTATTATTTATTGATTTTTTAATCTATTTATACTTTTACCGTTACCAGCTACCCTTTACCCGTTACCCGCTACCCGCGTTTTAGACCCGCTGTTAAGAACCCGGCCGGGCCGAAACACAAACAGTACTTTGATTCAAATCACGTAATAAAACACATGTTATTCTGTGTATGATTTAACCTAAACACTCCAATAATTATAGTAAACCTTTAAGAGAGCTGGTCTGTAATAACCGAACATCGTCGGCAGACCTTGGAAAATCAAAAATCTTCAAACTTTGTCAGATCATAGCCTTAGGTGTACTAGTTATCACAATATAACTCAATAAGAAATTGGGCGATTATTTTTTAAGAACGAAGGCAATTTTGATTTTTGCCGTTTTGGGGCCTATTTCTAGCTATGAATACCACCTCTCAAACGAAGTCCGTTTCTTCAAGAATATCAAAGGTAATACAACCTTTGTGTTAATACTTTAAAAGAACATAGAATTTGGGGCTTTTTTAGTGCTTCTTGATCGAAATAGTCAAAAGTGGAATATTTTACAGATTTTTGACTTTGTTCGATTTTGAAGCAACTTCGGCGACACAAAAAAATAGCAAAATTCGCATCAAAATATCTCCACTGGTACGACGATCTAGAACCTAAAAATACTTCTGAAACGACGAGGGATATGTCTTCTTTCGAAATGGCTAATAAAATTTTGGGGCCACTCGAAAATACGATTCAGAGAATCGATGTTTGAAAGGTCATAATCTCAAAAATCTACGCATCACGCTTGTTGTTGTTGTCACGCAAGTTCACAACATAACTGAGGTGAAAATTTATTTCTGCTCGAAAAATGACTTTCATTACCACAAATGCCTAGCATAATCATTTTTACATACCTTTCCTACATTTGAATCGAGTTTTGTGGGAAATTCAAGGAATATGTTTTTGTTTGAAGCAATTTAATGACTCTTATCAGACGAGGTCAGACGGACTTTTAATAATTAAACATTTAAATAATAAAAAAAATTACATAAACAATGTACAATCACTCCACAAACTTCAAATAATACGCAGTCTTTAGAAATCACGCATGAATTTGAGATAACATAGTTAAATCACAGAACTTACCAATTTCATAGGATATTTTCCACTTTTTCGACGATTGTAGATTTTCACATATCTAGAGAGCCGACTGTCGACAGTCGGTCTAGACACACAAACCCTAAAGTTCACTCTCTTGCCTAATTAGGCCGGGTGGACCATTTAACTTTTGAGAGGGAGGGGCGGTGGGGGGGGGGGGGGGGGGGGGGGGGGGGAGGGGGGGGGGGGGGAGTGTATGGTAGATGATTTCGAAAAAAAATTTCCTACAAGACAAAATCGCCACTCAAATCTTTGCATTTCTATCAAATAAATTCCGTGCGCATGCCAGCGTGCTCAAAAAAAAAACTTCCTGCGCGGACCAAATCATCCACCCCCATAACCACCCCCTCAAAAGTCAAATGGTCCACCCCTTAGTCAATCCAACACATATATAAAAATATATACATATATCCTATGGATCAACAGTAACATGTTATAACAAGTGTCTATATTCCATATCTTATTTCATCTATTTACATAATGTACAGTATTTACACTTGACAAATTATTTGGACTGCGCACAAGGACATGAAAGCAAGAATGCTCGTAAAAGAGCGATGTATGGGCGTCTGAGCCCAGGGGCTAAAATGGAACTAGTGTCAATTTCAAAACAGTCACAGATGGCGGTGAATGTTTTGATTGTAAGGGGTGGACCATTTGACTTTGAGTCAAATGGTCCACCCCTAAGGCGCTTGAAGCCATTTTCTTTCTCGCTCATTAGACAAAGATTGTATGTCTGAAATGAGATGGGATTTGACGATGATGTCATTGCGCGTTAATTGGTATAACTCTTCTTCTGTGGCTGCCTCAAAAATTTCATCAGCGGCGTCAAATGCTATGGGTTGCCCCTTAAACTTGGAGGATGCCCTACTGAAGTATGACTGGATTTGCTTTGTGAGGTGTAGTACAATAATGAGATGAAACATAGTATAAAGCCAATCTTTAAAAAAATATGCGTATCCTTGTATAAAATTATCCAAGTATATTAAATAGAAGGCCGCTTAATTGAGGTCTGGCTAGATCGGACTTTTATACGGACCGACCACATAGTCGTGAATAGGAGATACTAGGTGAAATATGCTGTTCTAATTAGAGACGGACCCTTTGATTTTTGTATGGGGGATGGGTAGATCTTCAGTGTACTCGAATTTTTTTTTTCGCCCTCCAGTGTTGCAGGATATTTTTTTTGCTATACCAAGCTATATTTGTTTTGCCATATTGATGTTGTACGATTTTGTTGAGACCTCGAGTGACCACGAGCGACCACGAGAGACCACGAGTGACCACGAGTGAAAAAATGAAAATATGGAAAAAAGAAACAAAATGAAAAAAATTGAAAAAAAGGAAAAACAACCAAATAACGTAACAGTATAAAATAACAAATATGGAAGGAAGCAATAGAAAAGAAAAATGAATTATACTTAAAAATTAGCAGAAAATTAAACATGAAATGATATAACAACAAACAATTCAAATGATAAACAAAAGGACCGCGAAAACAAATGGCTTGTAATAAACGTAAAAGTGTCGGGCAAAAATCTCCTTAGTTTGACGACAATTATATATATATACAACTTAGCAGAGCATAAGAAATTATATATTTCTACAATTAATGAAGAGTAAAAGAAATGAAAATTGAATGAAAAATGAAAAATAATGAAAACATGAAAGAAAAACATTTTTTACAAGAAATATTTTAAAAGCTTTATTCATTCATTTCAGTTGCTATCGATCGGAGCCCATTTAATTAATAAATAATTATTTACACAGAGTAAAAACTAGTTTACCGGTGAAACATACACTAACTAAAATAGAAACAATAGAATAGACAATCGAAAAACAAAGGATTTTGCTATTATTTAACAATATTTAGTTAAGTTGTTTCACGGTTGTAGTGTTAGTACTCTATTAAAACAGCAACAATGTCTACATTATCTAATAGTAACAATAAAACTGTAACAGTCTTAGTTGAGCGTTTTTTTTTTTATCAAAAAATGAATTATATAGCAAAATGATTATTTCATGTTTAATTTTCTGTTAATTTTTAAATTTAATTCATTTTTCTTTTCTATTTCTTCCATATTTGTTATTTTATACTGTTTCGTTATTTGGTTGTTTTTCCTTTTTTCAATTTTTTTCAATTTTTTTCTTTTTTTCATTTTTTTCACTCGTGGTCACTCGTGTGTACTTTTAGACAGCATCTTCGGCTAATAAGTTGTCTTGAAACGAAATGACCAAGTGAGTTCAAACAGCACAAACACTGAACGTTGTTTACTTTGAGTTTGTTTTGCAAGATGTATTAAATCAAAGACAGGTGGCGTCGGCCCAGTCCTAACCAGTCCTACTTAGTAATTACGCTTTGGACCAATTTGTCTAATTACATTAAATTAAAATGTTTTGACAAAAAAGTTTATATGTTTAGAACTAACTGGACATTAAGAAATTATACATCAAATAAGAGGTAATTATCGGTGAGGGAGAGAAAACTCTAAAAACCTAGCACAGTTCCTGTGACATGCGTAACACATTCGGTATAGTTTGATGAAAGGACATACACTCTCGTGACATATTATACACCAAGTCCAAAAAAAAAGAAAACATCATATGAAATTGGTAAGTTCTGTAATTTAACTATGTTATCTCAAAATTTATGCACGATTTCTAGACTTTGTATTATTTTTAGAATAAGTTTTGTGGCGCGCAAACAAGTCAGATAAGAGACGTCATTAATTGCTTCAAACAAAAACATATCCCTTGAATTTCCCACAAAACTCGATTCAAATGTAGGAAAGGTATATAAAAATGATTATGCTAGGCATTTGTGGTAATGAAAGTCATTTTTCGAGCAGAAATAAATTTTCACCTCAGTTATGTTGTGAACTTGCGTGACAACAACAACAAGCGTGATGCGTAGATTTTTGAGATTATGACCTTTCAAACATCGATTCTCTGAATCGTATTTTCGAGTGGCCCCAAAATTTTATTAGCCATTTCGAAAGAAGACATATCCCTCGTCGTTTCAGAAGTATTTTTAGGTTCTAGATCGTCGTACCAGTGGAGATATTTTGATGCGAATTTTGCTATTTTTTTGTGTCGCCGAAGTTGCTTCAAAATCGAACAAAGTCAAAAATCTGTAAAATATTCCACTTTTGACTATTTCGATCAAGAAGCACTAAAAAAGCCCCAAATTCTATGTTCTTTTGAAGTATTAACACAAAAGTTGTATTACCTTTGATATTCTTGAAGAAACGGACTTCGTTTGAGAGGTGATATTCATAGCTAAAAATAGGCCCCAAAACGGCAAAAATCAAAATTGCCTTCGTTCTTAAAAAATAATCGCCCAATTTCTTATTGAGTTATATTGTGATAACTAGTACACCTAAGGCTATGATCTGACAAAGTTTGAAGATTTTTGATTTTCCAAGGTCTGCCGACGATGTTCGGTTATTACAGACCAGCTCTCTTAACTAACGTATTAGTGTTATAATAAGTTTGTCAAATGTAAGTTTTCGTGTTGATCTTCTGTGATCTTCCTTTGTCTTTTTAATGTATTCCAAATGTACAAATGTTCTATTTGTATGGCAACGTTTTTGAAATTAGGTGTATACATTAAAATTATTTTGCACATTAAAGAGAATCCCGAGATTACGCAGTTATGCATCTTGTTAATGGAAGTTAGAGGGAGACCATAAATAAAATATTTGCTAGCGAATTGGATTTTTATGCTCCCTCTAATACTTCCCATTGTTAATGTTTCTTAATTATCTGAGAGGTAAAATAGTTAATTAGTGTTGTGTAATAATAGTTGTGGGCACATTTGCCTCGACCATTTGAGCAGACATCTTGTAGCTTTTTCCCTCCCAGCCTAGCCTGCGTCACATCCGGACTTTTTCTCGGTTAAAAAGTCCGGATGTGACGCAGGCTATCCCAGCTCTACCCATTTGCTTTCGCGTTTGTTGTTGCCCTCACCTTTGCTGGGCCAAATTCTAACAATTATATTATTTGTTAATATTGTAATTACTTGATTGAACTTATTTGGGTTTTCAACCCATAGTCCTTATCATTCAATCATAGCTTATTCATTGTCATTCTTGCCCAGTAAACAGAGCTCAGGCAAAGCAGTACTACCAGTTTCTAATTTTATTAATGGAAGTTAGAGGGAGATCATAAATAAACAGTGATGATGATACTGATGATGATGAAGACAATGATGATGTTGATGTTGATGATGATTATAATGTTGATGATAGTGATGATAATGATTATAATCGTGATTATACTGATGATGATGATAATAATGATGATGATTATGAATGGATAAATAAGATATATATAGATATGTCAAAGAATATATTGTTGAATGGAATATAAGATTTATAATTTCAAGTTCTTACCTGTGTAGAACTGATAAATCTTTTGAACTTCAGTGCTATTCATTTCTCTACAAAACACTGCCATATCATCCATGGTAGCATTGGGAGTCTTTGACGCACCACTGTCACCAACATATACTGTGTACCCGTAGGTTGTGTTACATCCAAACCATGTATTATTATAGGCATCTTCAACAGCTTTGCCATTTCTAAACAAAACCGTTTAAGAACAATACAGATAGAATAGATAGCAAAAACAGTAATTGAAATCATTTAATTTCCATTCAATTTGAGTGGGTTCGATTGAATTGAATTCGGTTCGGTTCAATTCATTTCGTTTTCAACCAATTTGTTTGTACCTGTACATGACAAAAGAGGGCCAGTTTTTCAGATCCATGCTGGCCACAAAATGTGACCAGATATTCCATGGGGCAGGAACAATAACAGAGAGCCTAAAACCTTTATGATTAACCGTCACAGCTATCTCGTCCAGGGTTGTGTTAGGCTGGGTTACTTGCAGTCGAGCGCAGCCTGGTGTAGTCATATCCTCACCTAATAAATATAACACCCGAGATAATCATCATTTAGACCTTTTAACGGTTATCGCCCAAAACCTCAGCCTCGATAGCGTGTAATATATTCTTTAAAATTTGACTACAGCTCGCGGTAATTCAAAAAATGTACACATTATCAAATAACTTCAAAATTCCACAGGCTGTAGACAAATTCTAAAGAATATATTACACGCTATCCAGCTTGGGGTTGTTTGATGATAAACTGTTAATGAGCAATTCTTGGGAATTACGTTGTTGGCGACAGTTGTGCTTATGTAAGTTATTTTTGATCATTTAATACTTGAATTATTAGCTGGAATATAATCAGTGTTATAAGTCTTTTATTCAGTGGTACTGGAGGGGTGATAGTGTTGGGTATGTTTGTACAAATATTTTGAACAATACATCTAAACGATACCGAAAGTTATAAATGCTCTCTCTCTCTCTCTCTCTCTCTGCATATTTTACGAGAAAATCGCAAAAAACGAAATTTCACCAAATCGTTGCTCCGAGACGCTAATTTTTATGTCAACTTTGACGGCCCCGTATGGCAAAAGTAATTACTTTAATGACTCCAAACTTTCATAATATTGTTAAATGGCATCTTAACTTTAAACTCAAGCTTTTATAGAAATATTGAGTTACTTAAAGATATTATTCTATTTATTTTATTATGTCATACTTTTCGCCTTAGAAAAAGTAGGGTAAAAACAAAATTTTTTTTTGTTTTTGCCCTACTTTTAACAAGGCAAAACATTTCACATAGAAAAATCAAAGGCCACCTATAGCCAACTCGTGGATCATTGTTAGAACATTTTGAAAGCGCTTACAGTTTAGACCACTTTTAATGTTGACTATGTAGGTTATATTTAAACTAGACGCATATCTGCGTGAACTTGGGCTCCATTACGATTATGTAATTATTTTCTCGGATTAGCTTGAGATGATTTGAAGTGAAAAATAAGTATTCAATGTTGTTGTTTTATTTGTATTTTTTGGTTGTCATCCGTTTCCCTTAAGTTAGGGAAAGGCAGCTAAATTCCAACGAAAATCGCTGAAAGTCAGTCAGACGGTTGATGTGAGCAACAATAAGACACTGTAAGAGTTTCATTTTATTTTATTAAGAATTAAGGCAAACAATTGTACGTTGAAAAATCCCCATAAAAAAATTATATTCTATAGTAAATCAACACAGATAGTGAGCTTGGGCTACCTATGGTTCGATCTTCGGTTCGTGCAGAGATACATGCGAGTTCAAAGAGTGTCTAAGAAACAGTGTTATTAAGTTGTTATTGTGCTTCCTGTGTTGCAATACCTCGTGCTTTGAACGAGTCAGCCGTTTTTAAGCCGTGTCTGGGTGCACGTTTTAAAATTCAACGTAAACAAATTCATAAAAAATTATTTACAATGCAGTATGTTTGTTTTTGTTGCTTTTACGTGTCTTTTTTTGAGTTGTTAGATTCCTCAATCATTCTGAGCATGCGCGAAAGATCGAATATCTGATTTAGTGACCTCTCGCATATAAATAATTTCGCTTAAAAACTTAAAATTAGAAAAGATACACTATTTTTTACGTTGTTAATAATAAGTATGCACTCTTTGTTGGTGATAACGTTTATTTGCGATTATATAGTGAAGTGTCCCACATGGGAGGTCAGAGCGATTATTTGGAGTATAAACTTTAAACTTACACATCAACTACATAGTGAGAATAGCTTTGTGAGGTTTGAACGTGACCCCTATGGTGGGGTAAGTTACAAGTGGGGTGGGTTAGGTCGTGACGTATTTAAACAGGAAGCCCAAAGTGGGGGAGGGGTAGTCTTGATTACGTCATTACACAGGAAACCCAATTGGGAGAGTGGTTGCTTGAAAGATGATGTAATGCATATAGTGAGGTACGCTGACCAAAATTTTGGGGCTCAGAAGTTTACACCGACATTCATATCTAGTGAGTGAGTGAGTGAGTGAGTGACACTTCCGGTTCAAAAGCCCCATCTCAATAACTCGAGGATCTTCGATCAACGAGTTAATAAATTGAATAATATCTTCAATTAACTAAATATTTTTGTGAATTCTTGACTTTAAACTTAAGATGTCAATAAACAATATTAAGAAGTTTTGGAATCATTAAAGTAGTTAATTTTGTCATACGATTTGACGAAATGTTGTTTTTCGAGACTTTTCTCGTAAACATGCAATATTTTTTAGAACTAAATAAAAGGTAAGCATTGCTTGGGTTGTACTGATCTTATTTGATAGCATTTTGCTGCTAAAAAGAAAGAAAATGTGATTATTTATGCAAATCACGTCCGCGACTTGGCAAATTGAATGTGTTAGCCGACAGTAGAATATGCATAACTAGACGATCATGGGGATCGTGAAGTCGGGCTAGGGCTGCGGGCTGCGGGCTTCCTGTGGTGCAACTAAAGCAGTGGCCAGGAACAGAGAAACACAGTGTTCGTTCGTATTTCTTTTCTTCATTATACGTGTAAGTTGTTTAATTGGGATTCTGCTTGGTTCTCTATCACGTTGAAGTACAGCACGAGGTTTGTTTATTACACATTCCACGGCATATTCAGAAGCAAGAAACTTTGCAAATCGAGACCTCAGACATTGTTTGGACATATAATCTTTATTAATTGTATTTACATCAACAGACAATTGTACAGCTTTTTCAAACAAATTACAATCGTTTTCTAACGACATTAACAAATTGTCCATTGACTGTTGTATTCTTACATATACGAGCGACACGAGCAAAATAAGACTAGCGATTAAAATGCTAAATAAAATCGCCTTTTTATTTAACATTATTACGAAAACATCTTCATTCAATAGGCTTAATGAGCTTACAATAAGTAAAAAACAAGTAAATAACATAAAAAAGTTATTTTGGTGTCTTCAGGACTTAAATAATACCGTAGGTTGTTGTTTTCCAATATGGCGGACGTGTTCAAACTCACGTCTTGTCTCAATTCGACCTTGATCTCTTCGGACGATACCTTGCTGCTTTCCATATCTTGTGAGGAATTCACTTCAGTATAGTTCGTTTTGTCACTGTCATTTGTATTGTCATTTGTGATATTTTTGCTATGATCATCAACGATCTGGTGTGAACTAGTGAGAACTCGTTTTAGCTTGTTAGATATGCTAGACAGTCCTTGAAACGACCCGGATCGAAATGTACGCTTATAGACATCTTTTAGTGTAGGTCTATCGCGGACGGCGTGTGCATTTGTATGTGGTTTGAGCGTCTTGGTAGGTAATTTCTCCGACATCTTCAAGCAACGTACTTTGTAAAGTCTTCAAATCACTCCAAGAAGAAATGCAGGCTTTACTTCTTAGTTCGATCGACCATGTGACAGCCATCGTAAGGCATGATGGATACTTGGTTGGATACATTGTACATGTGACTTTTGTCTGATCACGTGATATTTATATTTATTTATTTTTATTCACGAGCAAGTGACTTTGGGCTTCCTGTGTTATCGGACCATGTGACATCTATGAGATCATGGTTGACAAAAGCACCATTTGGGATCCCTGTGGTCGAGTTCGTAAAGCATCATGGGGGACTATACGCGACGTTGCCAGATAGATACATAGATTGAAGAAAAGGTAGAACTAAAGTCGGGCCGCCTATGGCTAGCCCGACTAATAAGCAAGATTTTGCGAAAGTTCGCAGCTCAATAACTTCGCTCAATTACATTTACCCAAGCTGAATTTTTTACAGTTATATATTCAATACCTTAACATTCAGAACCCAGATAATTATTGAAAAATTTTGTGCTGCACATAGTAAAATATTTTTTTGTTTTTACCCTACTTTTTCTAAGGCGAAAAGTATGACATAGAAAAATAAATAGAATAATATCTTTAAGTAAACTCAATATTTCTATAAAAGCTTGAGTTTAAAGTTAAGATACCATTTAACAATATTATGAAAGTTTGGAGTCATTAAAGTAATTACTTTTGCCATACGGGGCCGTCAAAGTTGACATAAAAATTAGCGTCTCGGAGCAACGATTTGGTGAAATTTCGTTTTTTGCGATTTTCTCGTAAAATATGCAATATTTTTCGTAACTAAAGGCATCATGATTTGTTTTATGTTGAGGGCTACCTATGGTTAAAATATGAGCAAAATCGATTTTTTTGAGTGTTGCCGCGTTTGCATGGTATTTACAGAAACCTTCTCTTAAGATATTTAATATATAGGAATAGTGAATTTGAGTGTGAGTATGACTCTCCGCAATTATTAGGGTACTAGTGTCTAGCTATAGAAATAAATAGCATTTGATTTGTGTTTGCGAGTGGTTTCACATTGTTCACAGTAGATCCCAAAATAGTCACTTACCATATGTAATGAATGTTTGATTGTTGTCTGTTTTGTTGCCATATTTCAACCAAAAACTAACGGTCAATTCTTCTTGGTCGGGTTGGAAAAGACACCTATGCTGGAGTGTGGAGGTTAGACCTATCCCATTTTTAACTCCTGTAGTTTGTATTGCTTCTTTCCGGATTCCGTTTTTTATATTATCATAATACTCATTTTCGTCAAAATTAAAGAGACTAAATGGCTTTTTACCGCTTTCAAAGAGGTTCATAAAATCGGTATTTCCTCCTGGTGGTTTAAAAATAGACATTTCCTTATAAGGATGACGACAATGATAAATGATGATGGTAACAAAGAGTAGGATAATCATAATCATGATGATAATTAAAATGATGATGATGATGAAAATGATACTAAAATTGTTGGTTGTGATGAAGATGATGATCTTAAGATGATGAAAGTGATGATGACAGATGTTGTCAACGATGATGATGATGATGATATGATGATGAAAGTGATGACATGACTGATGTTGACGACGATGGTGATGATGATAATATGATGATGAAGATGATGAAAGTAATGATGATATGATGATGAAGATGATGAAAGTGATGACATGACTGATGTTGACGACGATGGTGATGATGATGATATGATGATGATATGATGATGAAAGTGATGACATGACTGATGTTGACGACGATGATGATGATGATGATATGCTGATGAAGATGATGAAAGTGATGATGACTGATGTTGACGACGATGATGATGATGATGATATGATGAGGAAGATGATGAAAGTGATGACATGACTGATGTTGACGACGATGGTGATGATGATGATATGATGATGAAGATGATGAAAGTGATGATGACTGATTTTGTCGGCGATGGTGATGATGATATGATGATGAAGATGATGAAATTGATGACAACGATGTTGACGACGATGGTGATGATGATGATATGATGATGAAGATGATGAAAGTGATGATAACGATGTTGACGACGATCGTGATGATGATGATATGATAATGAAGATGACGAAAGTGATGATAACGATGTTAACGAAGATGCTGATGATTATGATATGACGATGGTGATGATGAAAGTGATGATGACTGATTTTGTCGGCGATGGTGATGATGATATGATGATGAAGATGATGAAATTAATGACAACGATGTTGACGACGATAGTGATGATGATGATATGATATTTAAGATGATGATGATATGATGATGAAGAGGATGAAATTGATGACCACGATGTTGACGACGATGGTGATGATAATGATATGATGATGAAGATGATGAAAGTGATGATGACTGATGGTGATGATAATGTTGATGATGATATCAATTTCATTATGATGATGTTGATGATGATATAAAGATGATGATGATGGTGATATAATCCCCCTACCTTTCACGCATTTTTCCATCATGCGGTCATTACAACAATTTCCTTGTGAGCTGCAACCGGTTGGGAAAGGTCTGCTACCGCAACATCCTTCAACTTCAATAAAAAAATACAAAAAGTAATCACATTAGAACAGGATAAAAATTGATACTTATCGGGTTAGAGTTTGATTAGTCGAGAGCCGTGTAATATGAGACCAATTGAATCAGACCCATTGATAAAGTTATGGCAAACCACGGGACAGCTTTGTTAGAGGTAGTAAAACTGCATCTAGCCTATTCAGTAGGCATCATTGTCACCGGCTTCCTGTTTTGGAAATTTGTTCTAAGTCTTCTCGCCGTTTATAAAACAGGATTACAAAGGCCCCATATGGCCAACTCGTGGATCATTGTTAGAACATTTTCAAAGCCCTTTGTGTTTAGACCACTTTTAATGTCGACTTTGTAAGCTCATATGCAAATAATGATGTTAGCATATTGAAAAGACATGGCATTGATTTCAAACAAATAAAACTTTATCTAGAATAGATTTGAAGTTGATGTACTTCTGAACGTTAATTTCCATAATAAACGTAAGATATTATTAAATAACAATATATATATGTATAAATCGTAATTGTAAGGCCTACTTCGGGCCTTAAAATCGACGTAATTTTAGGCGATCTATGGCGATTTTAGCAGGGTGCCCGGAAAACGAAGACCCGGAAAACGAAGACCTAAGACCCGAAAAACGAAGACCCACGATAATTATCGAGATAAATGCCTTAAACGTCACAACCGTTCTTACAACATGTTCTTTTAACGCTTTAGCATTATTTATGACCTTTTACGATTGTTTTTGATGAGGGTCTTCGTTTTCCGGATCCGGAAAACGAAGACCCACGGTAATTATCGAGATAAACGCCTTAAACGTCAAAGCCGTTCTTACAACATGTTCTTTTAACGCTTTGGCATTATTTATGACCTTTTACGATGGTTTTTGATGAGGGTCTTCGTTTTCCGGATTCGGAAAACGAAGACCCACGATAAAGGTTTTTTGCTAGCAATATATCTGTTAAACAACAGAGTTAACATCGCGAGTATTAAAACTTGGTTCGTGAAAACGCTTTTCGTTCCTCCGTGATCCGTGAAATCATGAAAAACGGCGCGTCATTCGTGATCGGTACCCTGAATGATCTGTATACAATCTACATCCCGTACCCAACAAGTAATGAGTCGTGGTTTTGCTCCCAGTTCTTTCCCGGATTTTTAACAGCTTCGCTTGTGACTACTTTTTTTGGTCACGGGTAATTTTGTTTTCTGAGAGACTTTTTTCAAAGTTCATGTCGGCTGGCTCGTTGTGGAGAGCGTTTCCTTCAATTTGATTGGCATTCGCTTCTAACCTTGCCTTCTCTTATTTATAGCTAGGATAAAAATAGCAAATAACCAACGGAATTAGCTGAAACTCAGTTATATAGCTTTGAGCAAAGCAACAATAACAAATGTTTGAAAAAAATGTTTGAAAATGTTTTATGCTTCGCGAGATATTCGGAAAAATGGAATTTTAGTAAAAATCAAGCAAAACGCAAAAGGAGACATAATCCGCCAGTCCTATATAGCTTCAAGCATTTCAATCTTTAGGTCTATCTTACTGATACAGCCTGATGAGGAAAATGTTCGTACTATCTAGATAAAGGTCATTTTTACAATAACAAATTATGGCGATTTTTTTTGCTTTAACATTAATATTAAAAACTCTTGTTCATTCTAATTGATTTGTGACAAAAACAATCAAAGAAGCAAAAACCATCAATCAATCAATATTTATTAATCATAAACCATCATAATCAGAAAAAAAATTATAAAGACTAATTATATAATTTACCCTACAATGATTATGAACAGGACTCTAATAACTAAAAGAAAGAAATAGTTATAATTAGTTTCTTTTTTGGATAAATTTTGCAGGTTCATTACACAATATAATAAGTAAGTATTTCTTAACTGTAACATTTCATTGGTAATAAAAATACACATTTCATATTAATGATATGCGGTGAAACATATATATATTTTTATACTATTAAAAAAAACGAGAAATTATTGTGTTATCCTTTCCTATACTATTGATATTCTACCAACATTTTCATATTCAGTTTAGAATAATTAGCTTAACGACGTATGCGCCTTTTTGTGACGTCGTTTAAATGTTTCGATTTGCGAGACACTTGAATGAAAACACATTTTGAAATCATCCGGAAACCACTTATTTTGAGTAGGGAATCGAAAGAATACGTGCAAATGTATTTAGTTTTCCTTTTTTTTTTTTTTTTTGGAACCAAAACCCGACATTTTTGTCATCATTTCGTCCCGCCTACTTTTTTCATTACAAAGGAGTGCTGGTTTGCATACTAACTGATCAAAACTAACTGTTTTCCAGACAGTGACAGCTACAAATATATCTAATTATATATATTATCTAATTTTTTCGTCGAGTTTGTATTTTATTTATCAAAATAAGGCTCCTAAACGAACATGTTGTAAGGACGTCTTTGACGTCGATAATTATTTATCTTGATAATTATCGTGGGTCTTTGTTTTCCGGATCCGGAAAACGAAGACCCTCATCAAAAACCATCGTAAAACGTCATAAATAATGCCAAAGCGTTAAAAGAACATGTTGTAAGAACGGCTTTGACGTTTAAGGCGTTTATCTCGATAATTATCGTGGGTCTTCGTTTTCCGGATTCGGAAAACGAAGACCCTCATCAAAAACCAACGTAAAACGTCATAAATAATGCCAAAGCGTTAAAAGAACATGTTGTAAGAACGGTTGTGACGTTTAAGGCATTTATCTCGATAATTATCGTGGGATTCGTTTTTCGGGTCCTAGGTCTTCGTTTTCCGGGTCTTCGTTTTCCGGGCACCCGATTTTAGCAAAATGTTCCTAAACTCTAAGGTGATCTTAGTCGATGTTGGGCGACGTTAGGTGATTTTTAAAAGAGCGTTCCTCTGAAAATACCCACTATAGGTGTGCAAAATGCCCAGAAACCGAATTTCTCATACTTTGCTCAAAGATAGCCCTCGATGTCCGTTTCACTGTAATAATAATATTAAAATAATAATATAAAAAGACATTCTAGAGCTCATCGAAAAGGCATTTTGGACGCTAAAAATAGCATGTGTCACGGTGACGTGCGTGACATCATGACAAACAAACGTCTGATTAATTATGCTAATAAAAACATTTCAATGGATTTCTGTCACAATTTTAATGCATTTTAACCCTTTTTATTTCTTTAGAACAATATTTTGTATATATACACATTTTATATAATTTTTGATACTTTTATTTTCGGTATATTTCCAACCACGGTCAAAGATTACAGTGTGGCTCACAAGGCCTCGAAATATACCACTGTGCAGAACAATAATCGTCTATTTATCGGACTGTGTAGGATCCGTCAAATTCCGAACATTCCTTAATCATATAGGTAGGTCTCAATGCATATACACTAGCGTTGAACGTTGCCCAGTACGCAAGATAAAAAAAAACGGAAATTCGTGAATTCAAAGTCTAGTTAAATGCTTTAATTATTCATTCTGTTATACTTTTCTGATGATGATCGTTGGATAACGGTCGAAATATCATAAAGTCTAAAGTCATGAACAAATATCTACTTGTATTAAATTTCAATTAGGCAAGAAAAAAACCCGTGATGCCGGACCACAAAAACCTCAAACCCTTACTTTTACCATTCGTTAGAGACCCAAAACCCGAGTCCTATAATCCTATAATATACAAGACCCGATAGCCCTACAAGACCCGATAGCCCTACAAGACCCGATAGTCCTACAAGACCCGATAACCCTACAAGACCCGATAGTCCTACAAGAACCGATAGACCTACAAGAACCGATAGACCTATAATATACAATACCCGATAACCCTACAAGACCCGATAGTCCTACAAGACCCGATAGTCCTACAAGACCCGATAACCCTACAAGACCCGATAACCCTACAAGACCCGATAGTCCTACAAGACCCGATAGACCTATAAGAACCGATAGACCTATAAGAACCGATAGACCTACAAGAACCGATAGACCTATAATATACAATACCCGATAACCCTACAAGACCCGATAGTCCTACAAGACCCGATAGTCCTACAAGACCCGATAACCCTACAAGACCCGATAACCCTACAAGACCCGATAGTCCTACAAGACCCGATAGACCTATAAGAACCGATAGACCTATAATATACAATACCCGATAACCCTACAAGACCCGATAACCCTACAAGAACCGATAGACCTATAAGAACCGATAGACCTATAATATACAATACCCGATAACCCTACAAGACCCGATAGTCCTACAATACCCGATAACCCTACAAGACCCGATAACCCTACAAGAACCGATAGTCCTACAAGAACCGATAGACCTATAATATACAATACCCGATAACCCTACAAGACCCGATAACCCTACAAGAACCGATAGTCCTACAAGAACCGATAGACCTATAATATACAATACCCGATAACCCTACAAGACCCGATAACCCTACAAGAACCGATAGTCCTACAAGAACCGATAGACCTATAATATACAATACCCGATAACCCTACAAGACCCGATAGTCCTACAATACCCGATAACCCTACAAGACCCGATAACCCTACAAGAACCGATAGTCCTACAAGAACCGATAGACCTATAATATACAATACCCGATAACCCTACAAGACCCGATAGTCCTACAAGACCCGATAGTCCTATAATATACAATACCCGATAACCCTACAAGACCCGATAGTCCTACAAGACCCGATAACCCTACAAGACCCGATAGTCCTACAAGACCCGATAACCCTACAAGACCCGATAGTCCTACAAGAACCGATAGACCTACAAGAACCGATAGACCTATAATATACAATACCCGATAACCCTACAAGACCCGATAGTCCTACAAGACCCGATAGTCCTACAAGACCCGATAACCCTACAAGACCCGATAACCCTACAAGACCCGATAACCCTACAAGACCCGATAGTCCTACAAGACCCGATAGACCTATAAGAACCGATAGACCTATAAGAACCGATAGACCTACAAGAACCGATAGACCTATAATATACAATACCCGATAACCCTACAAGACCCGATAGTCCTACAAGACCCGATAGTCCTACAAGACCCGATAACCCTACAAGACCCGATAACCCTACAAGACCCGATAACCCTACAAGACCCGATAGTCCTACAAGACCCGATAGACCTATAAGAACCGATAGACCTATAAGAACCGATAGACCTACAAGAACCGATAGACCTATAATATACAATACCCGATAACCCTACAAGACCCGATAGTCCTACAAGACCCGATAGTCCTACAAGACCCGATAACCCTACAAGAACCGATAGTCCTACAAGAACCGATAGACCTATAAGAACCGATATAGACCTATAATATACAATACCCGATAGCCCTACAAGACCCGATAGTCCTACAAGACCCGATAACGGAATGTGCTCGATAACCCTACAAGACGGAATGTGCTCACCCGATAAAAATCCGACACCCAATAGCATGACCCTAAAACATGACTCATGTGTGATAACACGATGCTGATTGGCTAAGAAACAATAGAAATGTTTTTTCAACCATTCAGAATAGAGTTTTCTTCACAACTGAAAATTCGTGACAAAAATCCAAGATGGTGGACATATGGCCAAAAACAGAGAAAAAACTGTTCAAAAACTATCAAAAAATGCTTATTACGAATAACAAAAGCTTCCTCATTGAAGAATGGGACTAAGAGTTTGTATGTGTGGAGTTTCAAGATTGCAAATAACCATTTTGAGAAGATTTTCCATCGATAATGATGTCGCCTTTCTCAGCCGTCGACCACGATAAAATTCACTACACTTTCAAGATGAAATCAGATAAAATACTGACTTTTTTCTTCACATTAACCAGCAAAAGGTAATATTTTGTTTAATTGATAGTGGTGTCATTGTTCAATTTCGAGTAAAATGCTTTAATAAAGTGGAGTAAATCATCGTTTTTTTTCAGCAGAAACGGCAAAGTACAACTTTTCAAACTTTGTTTTTGACGTCTTTTGTACTAAAGAAAGCTTTATATGTTATAAACTAATATTTTTTGTTGTCCTTGATATTAAGATAAGTGTAATAATTGTTTTTCAAGAAGAAAATAAAATGATTTAGTACGGTATGCATTGACGATATTTCAGTTGTTTTGAGTGTTGTTGTCTCTTCTTTTCTTCAATTTGGGTTAATTTGCACTCATTTGTCTTTCACAGAGCTAAATTGCACCGTAATTACCTATACAAACTAAGTAAACTCTAAATCTGAGATAAACTTAGAGTATTTATTTATAAAATAGCCGGGTTTTTCGGATCGTACTGACCCGAGTCCCCGTCCCCGATCCGGTTTTTACAAATGGTGCAATAAATTCAAAAAATGATGCAATTCATGCTCATATCATAGCTGCTGAGAGCCAATCAGAGTACAGGATTGCTTGGTGATATCAAAATGGATATAATAATAATGCTAAGTACCTTGCTTCTTTTGTTAATTTTAATTCAAGGAAATATTTTCTGTTTTCCCTATTTGATATATTAGTAACTTTATTAGGGTACAAAACAGTCAAGTTCTTCGTCGACTGCTACACTCAAACTATTGTCATTTCATCGCGGTTCAGTGATTGTGATATATTAGATAAAACTAGTTGTTTGACTGTACATGTACATAATGATGCAGAAGTCACAATAAAGATTACAAATAATACCAGATCTCGTTATTCAAGGTTTCTTTATTATAATTATAGACATTTTCGCTGTCATCATAGTCGTGAGACAAGTAGAATACCAACACGATTAATAAGGCGTTTAAACAACAAAAGTAGGAAGCTTAGACGGTTTGTTTATCATAGAATACGCTCAAATATACCCAGGTCTTCTAGGTTACATAATTATATTAACTGTGTAAAGGTCAAAAGCGAGCATTATTCTTCAAAGTTCAAGGTGATTGGAGCATTCATTTCTCAAAGAAGGTTCAAATATAAGGCCAGTCGGTATATATCGCCCCTTTCTTGTATTAATAGACCGACGTCTCTCTATAAGAGTCAGAGAATCCCGAGTTCACGCACCTATACATCTAGTTATAATTCTTGATGCATCTTATAATAGTTTACTCCTGCGTTTCACAAATCTGAAATAACTAAAATCTTTTTTTAAAGAATCCCGAGTTCACGCAGTTATGCGTCTAATTCCTTATCAACTACCACAAACAAAATGGTCTATTTCCTTGCACGGTCATATGAAAATCACTCTAGGGCACGAGTGCACGCTACGTAGAGCGTCTAGTTAACATGTACTATGGATCATCTTTTGGCTATAAAGTCTGTTTTTGTTAGGTGGTATTTTTATGCTGTGACATGAAGGAAGTCATATGTATGATAAAAATTGTAAAGCGATCGAGTATTCGAGTGTTCAAACTGCATTTTAAGGCTTTCTCCTTCGTTTTTATTTTGCTAAGAAAATCGCAATTTGTAGAAAATTTCCCCACAAAGTTTTCAATTTTCCCTAGCTTGAGGCAAAGTTTAGTAGTTTTGACTTCGTGTGACGCTGGTTTTGCGTGGGTGCAAACGATATTCGGTGGGTGCAAGGACTTCGAAGTTGCGTTGCTATATATGTTGGCGGTTCGGGATGGCGTGAGGGATATAACGTGGCACAGAACATACCAGATATGTCAGCTAAAGATGCGATGAATGCATGCTCCAAAGCTGGGAAGACATGCCGGAGCACTTCAGAACTCAACAAATGACCAGCAAATCCACACGGAAATCATAGGATGGAGAATAAAGCTGGGCAGCAAATAGGCCGTGTACAGTACTGTATTTAAAGAATTAATTACCACTGGATGCGCTCAAGAAATCTATGGGTAAATACATTTCTTGTTGTATTTATTGTTTGATTATGTTAAAACCCACATATGAAGTCAAATACGAATGCTTATGTCGAGCAAAGCAACAAATTCAATCATTAAATGGTAAATAACCACTCATTATGCTCCTAATGACAATTTCTTTAACTTAGGACTATCACTGGCAATCCTGCCATATCGAAGCGGCCTCATGTGCCCGTTCACCAACGGTGGCAACAATCTCACCAAGAAGGCGGAGGGACGGTAATTCTATGTGGAGTGGAAGTTAGTCTGCTGCGCTCAAAAATTAACTCACATTTTGCAGAATGTCCCGGCAGAATGTCCACAAAGGAATTTGAAAATTCGAGGGAGGATATCAAATGACTGTGCGACCAGAAGATGTTCACTGAACGCATCCGGTATACAACTTATAAACAAACATTTGATCAAACATTTGAAATAAACTAGTATGGATAATAAAATTAATGTTGTACGTACAAATTGTTTACTGTAGTATTGATTTTAATCTCGCATTTATCTTTCTACTCTAAGCTAGCTTTCTATCAAATTATAACATTGATGAGATCATGTGAAATAATATCCCCTGGTATGATTGACATTTACCATGAAATCCAATTGAACTTCTCTGTGATTGGTCAAGACTAGTGTTTACAAAATATCACCAGAAATGGTTATGTACCGGACTGATAAGTAAAACTCGGAGCCGGAAAGCGAAAAAACGTATTTCTGACGTTGTTGGTCACGTGACGACTATGTGTTGAAAAATTTACGTTAAGATCACAAACGTCACCAATATCTATCATTGTGCCAAGTTTGAGTATTTTCTTGCAGATCTTTATGCCGTAACATGCAAAATTGATTTTATCGGATATCAGTTTAAAACCCAGGCCTTAAGTAGCTTGAGGCTAGCCATAGCGCAGGGGCGGATTTAGACTAGTTCACCTAGTTTCCGGAAACTAGTCAGACTTTTTCCGAAAATATAAAAAGCTGAGATAATCCAAATAAAATAATACAAACGAAAAGAGCGTAGTTTACCTTTATTTGGTCGCCATTTTGAATTACCACAGGAAACCCACATTAAAAATTGTCCCAGGCTCTCTCAGATTGCATTGTATTGCCTGTATTAGTTTTTGGGGAGGGGACCCACCCTGGAATTTCTGTCAGAAGGCCATCATTCTCGAGCCCAGAGTCTGTCCGGCTTCTAGACAGCGGACTGTTGCATGAGTGGTTTCCGCAGTGGTTTCTGGAGTAGTTCACTGCTGCGACACACCCATTGAGTGGTTCACACAGGGATTCCAAAGGCGAAATTTAGAACTCAAGCTCGATTCTGATTGGCTTAAATCTGTGTGAACCATCGTAGAAACTAGTGACAAAAGTATAAAAGGGCTACCCTACCCTAGTGAGGTTCTCTGTGTCATTAGATCAAGTTGTTTGACCTCGCATCAGGAAAGCTCGATCGAACAGAACTAAAACAACAGAAATTGGCGATTTACAAGCTCTTCTTGCACAGAACAATAAACATACCAGCAAAATTTAAATCGCTGCACTCTATTATCTATAAATTAAACTTAGTGATCTGGATTTTATATAGATTAAAGTCATATTTCTTTACGAATGTCAGAGAATGTGACCAGTTTTAAACTACTCGATCTAGACAACAACAATAAACAGCTCAAATCGGCTTGTCTGAAATCTACTTCCAACAGCCCAAAGTGCCTCAAATATAGCACAAATTCCTTTAGTTACTATGTATCTTTCTTTTTCTGGCGTTTATTTTGCAAGAACAACTTAATAATACTGTTTCTGAGCGGTTTTTGAACTGACTGTCACCGGGAGACTCGCCGTAAAGATAAAAGTTAATCAATTACCAGTGGATCCAAGGACAACGGAACGACGGACCAATAATTTGCACATTTTATGTTGCAACTTTTAATGTTTGTACTTTAATGTATATTTAGAATATACAGAGTAAGCTGTTATTCATATAATATGTTATTCATATATGCTATATATATTCTATTCTTTGGCTTGGAAATGGCTTGTTTCGAGTTGGAAACTAGTCAGTCAAAATGCTAGATCCGCCCCTGTAGCGGCCCATACCATGATAAAGTCCTTATTCTTAGTGTATTCTATGTTAAGCAAAGAATAAAATAGATTAAGTTTAGCTAAAGTGATGGGTCTACGGACCCTTTTGTTGCTACCTTGCACTTGTTTGATTTCTCTGAGGACAAGCTGAAGGCGTAGATAGTTTCTCAACTCAAGGGCGTGGCCTTTGCTTGAGTGGTAGTGTTTAACTTGTAGAGCAACTTTTTATGTCAGCTTTTTACGAACGACTCAGAACCTTTAACTTCAGTTTCCAGTCTATCTTTATTGTACTCCTTGGCTTACGAGAGGTGGTTTTACAAGCTGAGTAAGGTCTAGCTATCGGCAAGGAAATATTTCCTTGAGTAGGTATGGTTGTCAGAAGGATTCCTTATACTCGACCATTATCCTTACTTAGGTTAGATTCTTAACCTATACTAAGCTTCACTCAGTCTTGTTAGCTAACTAGCTGTCTACACTAGAAGCAGTAAAAGAAGAAGAGAGAAGAGGAAGAGAACTGGCGTGCAGGCGTTTAAATAATACTCATTAGCATGCTCTCACGTGACATTACGTAATTAAAATTAACCAATAAGATTCTTAGATCTTATATAACCAAAACGAGGCGAACCTGATTAACGAATGTTCACGAAGTAAATAGAAGATGGAAAAAACTAAGTTTCAGTATGTTTCCAGTAGCAAACTATTTAGATACACTATCGTACGGATAGTGTATCCAAAAAGGAACTTAACTGTGATATTTTTTTTTTCTTGGCATCGCTCTCTGACAGAGTAATCCGAGTTGAACTGGCATGACGCAATAAGGACACGCAGCTGAACAATATTCAAACTTGCTAGGTGTTCGTTACTGCTGTTGCGAACCGCTCTGTCCTTAAGAACAACAAGACAACCTGTCCTTAAGTAAACAACAAGACAACCTTAAAAAGAGTTTACTTACTGAGGCCAGGAAATACGAGATCAACCAATAACGGAGAGCTTTGCTAATGAATACTACCTAAGCATATTTGTTCTTTAAAACAGAAAGCAAACTGAATTAAGTTAATTTATATGTTTGTGAAATTGAAAGTAAAAAAGATCTCTGAAAAGTGTGTTATCTAGTGGCAACAAAAATGAGCCAATTCTTGCCATGACAAACTGCTGACAGATAGTTTTTAATTGTACCGTATTGCAATACAAATTAATCAAAGATTGTAAACATGGATTGGTATGGGTGTTGGTGTTGCACTTGCCTGAGGTTCTAGTAGATGAAAACGCTCCATCTGAAAACGAGAGAGAGCATCGGCAATGTTATTGTGCTTTCCAGGTATGTGGACTGCACGGAAGTAAAAATTGTGATGTCCCCATAAATGGCACGCAATGTTTATTGCAAAAAGCTCCTGCCATAGGATACTTAAACCTGGCTGGCCTAGTTGTTGGGAAGGTAGCCACTTGCCCTGGAACCAGGCATTGTGGAAAAAAACCTCCATAACCCAGGGAACCCGAGGCATCAGTATAAAGAGGGTGACAGAGGTCTCCAATTGAAGGGATAAGAACATGCCTACCCCATTCCACTGCTGCAGAAAATGCTTCCACATTTCAATGTCCTTGTAAAACCCAGAGTTGAGCTTAATGTGGTGGTGGGGTTTTGATATCCCTCTTGTAAGATGAATGATGCGCTGTAGAAAAGGCCTGCCCAGAGGAATCACCTTGCAGGTACAATTTAAAGTTCCTATGAGAGACTGCAGCTCTTTAAGTGTAGCATATTTTTTCTGCTGGAAGGAGCTCAGTGCAGTTTGAATTCGTTCTATCTTGTCTGATGGAAGTCTAGCCTGCATAGAGTTAGTGTCTAGGATAATACCCAGAAATTGAATGACCTGGGATGGTCCCTCTGTTTTGGGAAAAGAGATAGGGACATTCAAGTTTTTGAAAGTTAAGAGTAAGCTAGTCAAACTAGCTTGACAGGTAGCTATAGAGTCAGGTGTTCCAGCAGTATTGCTAGGTTCTACAATAAGGAAGTCATCTAAATGACAAACAAAGGATATCGCGCACTTGTTCAGCAATATCCACTCTATGGCGTCAGACAGTTGGTTAAATATGAAAGGTGCACTGCGAAGACCAAAGGGTACAACTTTGTCAAAATAATATTGATCGTTTCACTGCATGCCTAAAAGCTCCCAGTCGTCCGGGTGGACAGGGTAGAGTCTAAATGCAGACTCAATATCAGTCTTTGTCATGAAACAATGCCTGCCCAGTTTTTGGATGGCAGCGATGGCGTTGTTGATTGTAATATAGTGAAGAGAAAAATCATCTTTATTGATGAAGTAATTGATACTAGACGACCCAGATTTGGGGAGTGATAGGTGAAAAATGGTGCGGAATTTTTCTGAGTACTTTTTGGGAACAATGCCTATGGGAGATACATGGAAGTTCTTAAGTGGTGGGGCTGAAAAGGGGCCAGCTGTTTGCCCTTTTTTAACCTCCTCTTCTTAGTTATGAGAGACTACTGTCGTCAAAAGCGGTGGGCAGATTTTTAGCAAAACGAGCTGGGGACCTTGATCCTGAATAGCCGATTTTTGCTCCATAAATAAGCTCAAAACATAACTTGTCAACAAATGGCTGACTTAAGTGACTGAACATTTACGGGACTAACAAACTTATTAAAATGATTAGTAACCTCGCCGGAACTATCTATCCCGCCTGCTATGGTGTTTTGCGGTTGATCTATCCCTTCTGCCCGTGTTAGGCTCGGACAGTTCTGAGTCCCTGGCCTGAATGTTGCATTTGTAACCGGGGTGATCCCTCCCACAACCTGGTCTATTGCACTTGTGGGCAAACATACAGGGAACTCTGGCACAGGCAAAGCCTTTGTTGTAATTATGGCAGGTACGGTTGTCGTTCCCTCGTGTACATGGAGAATAGGGTCCATTGTGCAAAAAGCTAAGCTCTTCCTTCATGCGAGAAGGGGCCACAGTAAATGTTTTAAGCCATAATTGCCTGTCAATTACTGACCATTTGAGGTATTTGTTGTTAGCTGCTTTTTGCCTTAACTTTATATCGTAAACGCACCACCCTAGGCCCGTGTGGTACTTTGCAGCGTAGCGTATGAGAAATATATTCTCTAAGAAAAAGCGTTCACAGCGGCTTGGGCGGCAGTTTGTGCTGCTTTTTCGATAGCTCCATTTATAGATTCGTTGACTATTGATCGTATTTGGACCAGTTGTTCAGCGTTGAAGTTTGGACTTTCGTCATTACTGCTTTTATTGTTGGTAGTTTCGTGTGTCACCACGATGTCCTCACCGCCATTTTGTGCTTCTTGTTGGTTTACGTGTTGTGTTTCTTGTCGTGTTTTCTTATTTAGACTTTATTTAGACTTTTTAGGCCTACTAAACGAGCTTTTTTAGTAGTTTTTCCTTCGAAATTGTACGAGTTTTTATTTTACAAACAAATTGATGTTTTACACAAACTTATTCATTATAAAATACCTTGTTTTAACTTCATTGTCTTTTCAAATCGATCTTGTGTTGGTAGAACTGATTCTTGAGGCTTTTAATTCCATTTCAAAAGAACGTTCAGCTTGTTTTTTGTTAGTTTGAATTTTAAAATTTGCCGTGATATCTTTTTAGTAAATCTTACGATGAAAATTATATTTTTCAAAGAAAATGTTATAGAATTTCTTTTTTTACTTTTAATATATAGCTACCACACTATTAAGTTCTAGTTGAAGTGAATCTTTTGTCCATTTGAAGCTCAAAAGCTTGATTTTTCTCAGTGTTTTGCCTTGTGTTTGAAGCGAATTTGAAGGTTCATTGGCGTTTGCAAACGCGTCAGCTAGAAATTTTGTCACGCGGTGACGTGACACAATGTCACGTGTGTCACGAATTTTCGCGCGTTTTTTCCTAAAAATGAAATCTAAAAATTCATATCTTTCAAAAACGCGTGGATACCCCTCATTTGACTTCGCTAGAAATGTTATAGTGATATCGAAGTTTTTTTCTAAGTTGATATTTTAAAAATAACTAGACGCTCTACGTAGCGTGCACTCGTGCCCTAGAGTGATTTTCATATGACCGTGCAAGGAAATAGACCATTTAGTTTGTGGTAGTTGATAAAGAACTAGACGCATAACTGGGGTGAACTCGGGATTCTTTAAAAAAAGATTTTAGTTATTTCAGATTTGTGAAACGCAGGAATAAACTATTATAAGATGCATCAAGAATTATAACTAGATGTATAGGTGCGTGAACTCGGGATTCTCTGACTCTTATAGAGAGACGTCGGTCTATTAATACAAGAAAGGGGCGATATATACCGACTGGCCTTATATTTTAATCTTCTTTGAGAAATAAATGCTTGTGTACCAATCCCCTTGAACTTTGAAGAATAATGCTCGCTTTTGACCTTTGCACAGTTAATATAGTCTATAATTATGATAAAGAAACCTTGAATAACGAGATCTGGTATTATTTGTAATCTTTATTGTGACTTCTGCATCATTATATACAAGTACAGTCAAACAACTAGTTTTATCTAATATATCACAATCACTGAACGATGAAATGACAATAGTTTGAGTCAGTGTAGCAGTCGAAGAACTTGACTATTTTGTACCCTAATCAGTTACTAATAGCAAAAGGGGAAAACAGAAAATACTTCCTTGAAATAAAAATAACAAAAGAAGCAAGGTACTTAGCATTATTATTATCAAAGAAGTGATCATCTTTGAGAGGGCGGCTGTAGGTTTTAATTCGCTTAAAGTCTTTATTTTCATCAATCTTTCTTCAAACATCTTTACATCAATTAGGAAATTCGTTTACGCGCACACTTTCAAGGCTTTCAAAGGGTCTAAACATTGATAAATTCGTGTGATTCACTTGTAAGATAATCACTTCTTCGATTCACTTGTGCGTTGTGCGGTTCACTACAAATAACACATATACAATACTTAAAAACTCGAACTTACAATAACGATAATATATTATATGATATCTTACCGAATATTTCCCGATCTAGTCAATCAATTCACCATAAAATCTTGTATATCTTTAACGACTATAAAGTGCAGGTTTCTCTCTATCGATCACTCGTGAAAAACTAATTAGCGAACTATAAATAGTCATATATTGACTTGTTCCAGCTTTCCTCGGTTTTGTCGCGTACAGCGGCCTTACTTTGAGAGTCACATGGTTCACTGTAAACACAAGTCGCTAGTCTTGTATCTTCTTCGCTTAAAATGCTTGCAATACTCGTTTTCTCGTCAGTCAAACTTCGTTCACATTCTGTAGTTGAATCCTTTGTGCTTTTACAGTTTGTATAAGTTAAAATATAAGTCGCTTTTGAATAGATAGGTAGCTTGTTGGATAGATTTAAATTCACGATAAGTCTCTCCAAAAGTTTAACGATAAGTTCGCGGTATCTCTCAAAATGCCCTTTCCAAAAACGCTCGACATCTTTTAGTGTGGCCATACCGCGAATGGTGTGTGGATTATTATTTCACGTTTATTTCTTGAGTAACTCTTAACAGTATGAAATAGTATTTCTTTAAAATTCGCAAAAATACACCTACGTCATCAGGTATTTAACAATAACTAGACCCTGGCTGGGTTTACTCGTGCCCTTGATCTGGCTCTTATGGAGAGATGCTAAATAGCTAGGAACAGTTGATTATAGTTAGGGACAGATTATCACAGGTATAGAAAAACTAACTAGACCCTGGGCTCCAGGGTTAACTGGGCTACCAGGTTGTGTCAGTTGTTTCCTGATGTACCAGGATTCTTGTGTTGAAGTCTCAAAAACATTATTATCAAGTTGTTCTTGAGATAAAAACGTCACACAAATAAGATGGGCAGTTACTGTGCAATATGTGTGATTTTTGGAGTTGTACAGAAACCTGCGAGACATTTGTTTCTATGTAGCGGGATCCCTGTATCACCAAGTGTTCAACCTCGTTCCCAGGGCCCTCTCCCTTAGCTTTTGGGTGGGGCGGGAAATGGCCCTGGCATCGGCTGGTCGATTCTGTTTGCTCATTGGTCCATGCATTTCCATAATGTTTGTCAATTGTCATGGCAACCTTTGACGAGCAACAGACTAAAATTGATCAAAACTGTACAATGACATTTTCAGAGAGCTATGGCTACAAAATAAGAGTGAAAACAACTTGAATCAATATTATTACGGTTCTTTGGTTAGAAAAATAGTCCACAAAATAGTTTTATGTAGAAATAGGCCGTATTTGTACTGTGGTTTTGAAAGACAGTTGACCTTTTGTCCAGAAGTGTGAGTGATATGTTTTGACAAGTAGCTGGTAGAGATTTTCGTTATTGGGAGATGACAGTCTCTAATTTTCATATCTCTCAAAATGATGAAAGTCTATATCTGTTTGTACGAAATTTCACGTAAAAGTAAAGACTATTTTGCAGTTTACCTGACAATTTTTTTATTGCGTGACAACTAAACTACCATGAGAAGTCATAAGTGATAAGTGACATGGTTCAGATCGGCCAGATCGCTCTTTTGAAGCCGTTGTTGATATTTGATAAATGATTTGAAATCTACAACAGAAAGTAACTTTAAAGCAGTTTTAATCTAAAGAAGGAAACAATGTTTAATATCAATTAAATTTGACTTGCCTAAATAGTTATATAATCTCTGGCTCTGGCGTATCTTGGAGTATATGAATCGTAATTTATGCTAATTTATTACACCCGGAATTTCAGGGTGTTCTGAGTCACGTGGGCAGCCGATGCCAGGGCCATTTCCCGCCCCACTTAAAAGCGAAGGGAGAGGGCCCTGGGAACGAGGTTGACCAAGTGTTGACATTTCTGCCCCCTTCCCTCCCCTCCCCCCAAAGCGCAGCTATGGAAGCTCGAGTTTTATAGTATCCGAGAGCTTTGAAAACTATCTCAGAAAGAGTTTTATGAAGTTGTTCTCGAAAATTGAACGTAAGAACAAGAAAGATGGATAGTTACTAAGGCAATATGTGTGATTTTTGAGGCAATTTGGGCTGTTTAGAGTGGTTTCCAGACAGGCCGATTTAAGACTTCCCACGCCGCGGTTGTCAGAGTTCGCTTGGTTTCGTGAAGAAAGTCACATTCTCTGACATTGCGAAGAAAATATTGCACATTAATCAATATAAACTCAAGATTTCTGTTTGAAAGTGCTAGATAATATGCCGTAGCGAATACAATTTTGCTGGCACATCTGTTTTGTATATTACTCGATGGCTCAAGGCGGTTGATCTTCGAACACATTCCGGCGAAGATTTCCTAGTGTTTTTCTAAAAAGGCAACCCTTTTGTACAGCACTTAATGATAGGGAATGTCTTGGTGATTACCAGACCAAAAAATATAGCCATTGTTTTCAGCGGGATAAGAGTTAAACGACTACGTAAACAGAATAGGATTATCTAAAGATATCATTGACTGCTACATTAATACAAAGACCCACAAATGATCGATTCGCACAATGTTATTTACTTCAATGAATGAGGCTCGTTTGAAAATACGTATGAAAAATTTTGAAATCCAATTTTGACATGTTTAGCATCATTAAATAATTGTTGTTTTGCCGAAGTATGAAGCTTGTATATCCATGCATACCCTTAGATGAGACGATTTTCCACATGGTATCGAAAACCTTAACATACGATCGAAGTCCTTCAAATCCATTAGTTGAATATTTCACTATTTTGGAACGAAAATGGCGATGAACATAAAAACTAATACTCCATCTACGAACTTTGATGAATAAAAAGCCAAACTGCGACGATTTTTAGTGTCGATTGCGACTTTTAACCGCTTTTCAAGCCATTTTACCAAGACGTTTTGAGTTGTGCTATATAGCCGCCATCTTGAAGTTGTCCGGAGAGTAATCGCTATTCAACGACTTCATAGCGAAGCCAAAGGAACTTCTGATATGGAAAAATTAGATGTATCTTCCTGTGTGTTGTGTTTTTCTTTGCATTTCTGTAAAGTTTGAGGACATTTACTTCAAGGGTACTTTACTTTCCGAAGTACAACTTCTGACATGGAAACCAAAAATAAAAAAAACACGCGTTGCATTTTAAGACTCGTGCCGGCCATAGGCCTAGGCACGAGTAATTATCTCGCTTCGATGCGAGGTGACCCCCCAATATTTTTTCACTTTTAGGTAGTCCATTGAGTGTTTGAAATAACTGGTATAGTTTCAATGAATTGAAAATGAGTTGCTTTAGTTTTGAAATTTACTTAATAATTTTTCTATTTGTTTATGAACGGGAAGATTTAATTATTCACATCTACAAATCATTTGACTTTCATATTAGCTATGTAGTACATTGTCTTTGTTATATTATTCAAAAGAAACAAAAGGGGTTTCAACATAAGAATTTGTTAAATCAACTTAGAGCTAATGAACCCGAATAATGTCCATTTCAAAATGCTATCCTTGAACGTTCGCGGATTGAGGAATTATGAAAAAAGAATGACTATCTTTAAGTGGTGTAACGACCAAAAAGCAGATATCTGCTTCTTACAAGAAACATATAGATCCAATGAAGTCGAGTGTCAATGGAGGAAACAGTGGAGAGGAGAGAGTTGGTTTTCTCATGGGACAAATCATAGTAAAGGCGTTACTATCTTGGTTCGTGACACACTTGACTTTGAAATTAAAAACAAACTCATTGACGATAACGGTAGATATATTATTTTAGATGCAATCATTCAAAATTCTCCTTTTCTTCTAATCAATATTTATGCTCCGAACAAAATAAACGAGCAATGCGCCTTCTTTAAATCTCTCAAAGGAAAAATACAATCTTTTGATAGGGATGTAAATGTTTTACTAGGAGGCGACCTTAATATTACTTTAAATCCTAATCTAGATGGTTCTGGTGGGAAACTTTCTTCCAATAAACAATCTGTGAAAGATATGGAAGAGTTAATGTTAAGTTTCGATTTGTCAGATATTTGGAGGTTAAGAAACCCCAATAAAAAGAGATTTACCTGGCGACAAAACAAGCCTATAATACAAAGACGACTAGATTATTGGCTTATAAGTGACCATCTACAGGAAGAGATCGAATCAGCTGATATTTTGACTTCAGTTAAAACTGATCATTCCGCAGTAACTATTGAAATAAATAGCATACCAAACAATCAACATGGTCCATCTTTTTGGAAAATGAATAATAGTCATCTACAAAACCAACAGTATGTAGATATGATAAAAAGCAAATTCCCCAATTAGTTAGACGAGGTTGTAAGTACGAATGACCCGAGAGTAAAATGGGATTGGATCAAATATAAAATTCGCCAGGAAACCATGGCTTATAGTAAAAAAATAGCGAGGGAAAAAATGAATCTATTTGAAAGAAAGTTAAAAGAAGCTCAATCTAGACACGACCAAGTAAGTAATAATAGGAGCCTTGAGGAGCTAGAACGGGTCAGGACTGAATATGAAGCTGAGTATGAGTACAAAACCCAGGGTGCAATAGTACGTTCTAGAGTGAACTGTCACGAAAACGGCGAAAAGAATAACAAGTTTTTGGATTTTTACGAAAAATTATATCAGGAAAATTCCCGCACCAAACTGGGCGATTTAAGCAATATAATTCCGTGTAGTAGCATCCCAAAACTTTCAGAGGAAATGAAAAATTATTGTGAAGGTGAAATGTCTGTGAATGAATGCCTTGAAACATTGAAAACTTTCCCCGACAACAAAACTCCCGGAAATGACGGAATATCAGCCGAGTTTTATAAAGTTTTCTGGCCAATGATTGGAAACATGTTAGTCGAATCGTTGAATTACAGCTACAAACATGGCCAATTATCAACATCACAAAGACAAGCCGTAATTACCTTAATCGAAAAAATAGACAAGGACCGATGTCAAATAAAAAACTGGAGACCAATATCATTGATTAACGTCGATGTCAAAATCGGGTCAAAAACAATTGCAAGAAGATTAGAGAAAGTTTTGCCTACTATAATCCACCATCACCAATACGCTTTTGTACGTGGAAGAATGATCTTTGACGCCGTTCGATCTATCGATGATGTGATAGAATACACAAAATTAAAACAAATAGATGCTTTGCTTGTCACTATAGACTTCGAAAAAGCCTTTGACTCTGTAAATTGGAATTTTTTAAATATGACCTTAAAAAAGTTCAATTTTGGTCCTTCCGTCATAACATGGGTAGAAACTTTTTATAATAATATATCTAGTTGTGTAATAAATAACGGTGTTGCATCCCCGTTTTTTAAGATTTCAAGGGGTGTTCGTCAGGGAGACCCCCTTTCCCCTTACCTCTTTATCTTGGTACTAGAAATACTTCTATCACATATAAGAAGTAACAAACAAATAGAAGGAATAGTAATAAGAAAAGAAGAAACTAAAATGGTCGCCTTCGCAGATGACTTAACAGTATTTGTACGTAACACTGCCAGTTTCTATAGCCTAATGGAAACCGTAAATATATTTTACACTCACTCTGGTCTAAAATTAAATAAGGATAAGACAGAAGTTTTTTGCTTAGGACCAGCAAATATATCCAATGACGAACTACAAGTTAAAGAAATCAAAAAAGTGGTAAAGATTTTAGGTATCTTTCTTGGTTACGATAATCTCCTTTTGAAGAAACTCAATTACCAGTCAATGATTACTAAAATCAAAAACCTATTTAGATGTTGGAAATGGAGAGGCCTTACCATACTGGGTAAAATTCAAGTTATTAAATCTTTTGCTATCCCAAAGATTTTATATTGTGCATCGCTAGTCTCAGTTGATCAATCAACCATAAAAGAAATAAACAGTCTCCTATACGATTTCATATGGAACGGAAAAGACAGAGTTAAACGGCGCGCACTTATTAACGATTACGAGAACGGAGGTTTAAGAAAGCCAGATGTGGAGTCTGCAATTCTTTCCCAACGTATTATGTGTATTAAAAAATATTTAGTGGAACCTCGCTGTACATGGAAAGTTTGCCTTGACTATTACCTTGATAGGGTAGGCGGCGGATTTCTTTTTAAGTGTAACTATGACCCTGCTAAACTTCCCTTGCAGCTTCCTAGCTTTTACGAGGCTTGCATCAAAGCATGGTCTGAGCTTAATAAATCCGAGACTAATACTATCGAGGAAGTCTCGAACGAGATAATTTGGAATAATAAGTTTATTTGTATTGATAAATATTCCGTATTCAATAGGGGTATAATGTCTATGGGTGTTTGTAAAATTGGGGACCTTTATAATCAGGGCGATGGATTAAATCTACCTTTATTAAACAGACTCTCACAAATAGAACGCCTAACGATCAATGGGGTGCTTCACTCCATTCCATCAAAATGGCGAATACTAATTAAGAATTATCAATTGCCTCTCTCATATTTATTAAAACCATTAAGTTCGTCATTTTTCCTCCGCATCAAAGATGAACAGGTTCCCCTGGTAAAGATCACGTCGAAACAAGTTTATTGGTTATTTATTTCTCGTCGATGTACCCCTCCCTCTGCAAAAACAACTTATGAAAACAACTTTAAGCTTGATATTGATTGGCGCGAAGTATATACCCTACCTGCCAAGTGTTGTCTCGACACCAAGACCCGAGAGTTTCAATTTAAAGTTTTGCATCGGATTGTATTCACTAAGAAACTATTGTACAAAATTGGAAAGTCTGACTCTCCTCTCTGCTCCTTCTGCGGCAATCAAGATGAAACCATTAAACACCTGTTTACTGAATGTGTAGAAGTTATTACCTTCTGGAATTCGTTACTAGAATGGCTAATGACTTATAACATAATATTAGAAGACTTGAATGAAATGGACATTATTCTTGGTGCTTATACACTAAATGATGACAAAATTTTAATAAATCATATTTTAATATTAGCAAAGTATTTCATTTATAAATGCAGCATAAAGAATATACTCCCTTCACTTTCCTTTTTCTTGCCGAAAATTAAATATACTTATGACTTTAATTTAGGATAGCTAAAAATAGAAACAAATTATCATACCATTACAATAAATGGAACAAACTCCTTCCTAATATTTATAAAACGTACTAACAAAATGAAAATATATACATAGATATATGCATGCATATGTGTACTTACACGTATGTAGATGTAGATATACTCATGTATTTATTTATGCCTATTTATACCTTACTTTCTTCCCCTGTAAATGTAATGTAATGCGGTGTAGAGTAGTGTAATGTAATGTAATGTAATGTAATGTAATGTAATGTAATGTAGTGTAGTGTAATGTAATGTACTTCAGTTTAGTATCTGTATTATTTATTTATGTAAATTGTTGGAATTTATTCAATAAAAAAAATAAAAATAAATAAAAATAAATAAAAATAAAAAAATAAAAAATGGGTTGCAATTACTAGGCACAAGCCTTAAGGTATAGCAATACGATCATTTCCAGGCGTAACTAATTGATAAAAATGATAATTGCCATCAATTGATAAGAATTGATATCAATTTAATAACTGATTATCAATTTATATCAAAAATTGATAATAATTGATAGCCAAAATTCGAGTGAGTGCAATTGATAAATTGATAAATGATTGATAAAAAATGATAATCAATTGATAAAAATTGATAAAAAAACACAATTAAGAAATCGATAAGAATGTGTGGAGGATTTAAAGAATTATTAATGTTCAGCTACCTAGTTATAATATTTCCGTTTATTATAATGACATAACCATGCCAGTGGTAAAAAACAAAACAATGTATATACGAGTTTTAAAAAGACCTATATGTTGTATACAGATATCATATTTATGGATGTTCGGGATTCCTGTGTAATAATCATGCGCAGTGAGGCTTATGAGAGCACATGGCATGAGTTAGTTATGGAATAAAAGGTGCTACAAATCCAACAATTTATCTACTTATTTACGGTATTCAGGATACAACTCTATAAATACCCCAAAACACCAAAACTTGTTCAGTTAAACCCGTTTTTTTATTAAACAAAATGTTTAGAAACTAGAAAGCTTCAATGTATATAATTATTTTATCTCATCTATGTCAGTACAAGAAGAAGGATTATTTCATCAAATAATCAATTTTTATCAATTGGTTACGCCGGGTCATTTCCTGAATTTTCATCAAGTGCCATGCCTCTAGAAATAATACATTATAATGAATCACTCAGTTTGTAATGATCACTGATGAAGCTAGTCTAAGTGTAGAACGAAACATCTGAATAAATTAAACCAAAATCAGGCCAGAATCAAACCAGTTTGTATTTCAATATGAATCCTGGCTGAAAGTTCAGCATTTTTGATATAATTAAGGAAATATTGGTACGTACAATAGTAAATTCAAGGAAAACCATGAAATTAGAGAAGGAAACGAAAGGCTATTATTATATAAATTTGTTATTTTTTAACTCATCTTTGAATTTAGAAATGCTGGGGGCACTTTAGATTCTTTCATGAACTGAGTTCCATGATTTAACTCCACCAAATCTAATGTTGAATTTGCCATAATTCGTCCTTGGTTTTGGTAGATAGTATATGACGATCTACAAGCAAGCCTGGTTCTATTATTGTGCTTTTAGTTAATAGGTTCAAAAAAGTTGTCAAACGTCTTAGGTAGTTTTCCTGAATAAAAATTGTAGACAAAAGTTGTATTATATAATAATAAATAAGGTCATGAAACTAAATAATCTTATACTTGATTAAAAAAAAAGGGTTTGTATGGTCATTGTAGGCAGAAAATGTTATTTATCGAAGAGTTTTTTCTGAAGAATAAATAGAGGTTTTGTAGTAGAAGGGTAGGTGTTGAAATAATGTTGTTTGGGGGGCATGAGCCCCCCTGCCCCTCCCTGTGCTACTGCCCTGCATGTGAGATGTGACATTTGAATACAATTATGTTAAAACCATATCATGTAGCATTATTTATTGTTTTTGTACGGAACATGGATTAAATAGAAACAAGCTGGGTAATTTGCATGTATTTCAATATATTGTTGATTTGTGAAATGCTTCTTTCATATTCATCACTTACAGTGCAAACACTAAAGTACCTGTGTAATATAATCAAATTGTTTTTTTTAATGGTTCTTATCTAGTGAATATTTTAGATTTCTCACAATCACAAGGTTTTTAAAGCATTTAACGCAGCTTGTACTCATCAATTCTGTTCAGTGATCTGATTATCTTTAAGCAAACATCAACTTCTTGACGTCAACTTTTTTAATTCACAAAATTCTTTATTTTTTTAATAAAATTTTTTTAATAATTTAATAATTAAAAGTGCTTTTACTTTAGTAACAAGAGAACTTATTTACATTTTTTAAATACAGTTTGGAGACTTTGATACTGTGTATACTACTATTACAATAACAGTGATTGTCCAGAAGCACTGCTAAAGTATTTTGGGAATAAAATATATTGTTGTTTTCTCAGTTTCAGTTTATTTTGTGCTTAAAGGCCCAGTATTGACCGGGATGCTTTGCGCCGTTTGTTTTTGTTTTGAAATAGCGTTATTGTTAAATGGCGCTCTCTAATTGGCCAAAAACCGCGTGAGTTCTAAGTCCATGACAGTACGGAGATACGAAAAATATCACATATCAACATACATGAAAGTAGCGAACTCTTTCGACGAATCTTTGAGCTTTTGAGTGTTTCTGAATGTCCTTAAATGCATACCTGAGAAGAAAACTATCGTGTAATAGTATGCGGTGAATATAAAAAAGGATTGGGCATGGTATGTCATGTGTATTTCTGTTGTATTATCAAAGTAATGATATTGATCAACTCGATTTGTCCGCTTTGTTATTATTAAGCAATCGTTGTAGTAAAAATGTGTTTAAGAAAGTTGAGCTCCAAAAGTTAATAAGTATTTTTATTGTCCATAGTATATTATCGTCTCGTCTGAGCAGCTCTATGGCATATTTTAACTGCTAGTCCGTGGATCGGAATGAGATGCCTGCGATGCGGCTGAATTTCAAGATTGTAATCTACTCAAACATCAAAGCTTGTTATTTAATATCAAAAATATGAGAAAAGAAAAATGTAATTAAACAATTAATTTGTAATTAGAACATAAGTATTTAAAAATGTAAAAGAATGTAATGTTCGTGCGGGAAATGTCCCGCCTCAGGGGACAAATCCCGGGACATTTCCCACACAGGGATCCCAAAAAAATGAAATGTCCCTCCCTTGTCCCGCGGAACGGGAAATGTCCCACGGGACAGGGAAATGTCCCGGGAAATATCCCTCGGAGCGGGAAATGTCCCACGGGACAGGGAAATGTCCCGGGAAATATCCCTCGGAACGGGAAATGTCCCACGGGACAGGGAAATGTCCCCCGAGACCGGGAAATTTCCCGGGAGTTTACAATGCGTTTGTTTTTGGTTTTAAAGACTATTACGCATTTTAGCAACAGGATAAATTAATTTTAATCTTTAGAGGTCTATGTTGTAACACAAATGTGTCTATTTAGTGTATTTTTTAATATTCTTAAGATGGCGCATAAAGCTGAACCTATAAACAAATAAAGAGACTGAGTCCACTTAGTTAATACTGATTGTTTGATGTTTTCTAAAAGGGTTAAGCTGTTATTTTTCAGTGACTGCAGATAAAACGCTCGTATTAAAAAACAAAAGGGGTCTTGTGTACAGTGTATACGTAATCAGGATAGCAAATAAGAAATTGATAAAATTGCGAATCATTTTAATTATCAATGGAAACTAGCGAAAAAACTAATATATAGGCTGCGTCGTTGTTTGATATCTGAACGATAGGTAAAATAATGAAAATTGTAACACCGTAAAAAAATGAAAACTTAACTTTACTGAAGCTTCGAGCTTTAGCCCTTCGTCGGAATACAAGAGTAGAGTAGTTTTACTCCGACGAGTAAAAAAACTCGATAGTTAAAGCTCGAAACGTCAGTAAAGCTAGCGTTTTTTTATGGTGTTACACATTTCATTATATTACCTATATCATTTTTATAATTATCATTGAAATTATATACAACGTTCTCAATGTAAAACAAACTAAATCAATAAAAAGATACCTAAATATTAGCCTTTATGTATTAATATATACACGTGAAAAAAGCGTTGTGGGGTTTAGTCTTAAAGGAGAGACTTTTTACTGCCATGGAAAGGTACATAGTTTTTCATTTAGTTGATTATTTGATTTTTAGAATTGAGGCCACAATCTACTAAATTCATGGTTAAAATCTCTGTTTTGACAAATATGCAATGGCTATAGCCGTTAAAATAGATCATTGTCGACCAAAATATAGACTATATACTGTCATGGGTGAAAATATATCGTTTTTGACCAAAATGCATGGACTATAGCCCATCAAAACGGTATCATCAAAATGTGTTTTAATAGAGGGGGACATAAGGTGCAAAATCGGACAGAACAAATTGACAAAAACCGTACACACAAAAAAAACGCAGTTATGAATGAAAAAAAACGCACCAAAAATAAGGCGAAACCGCATCACCGCAAACCCGTACCCCCCCTCTTAATAGGTGATTTTCGATAAAAATGTACAACTAAATGGTATTATAATGCTTGTAAATAGGTTAGTTTTGACAAACTTGCACCAGCTTTAACTCATCAAAATGCGTGAAATTAAAAAACGTGATTTTTGACCCAAATACATGAGCAAAATCAAATCAAAATGCGTTAAGAAAAAGGTCGCTGTCAATCAAGAGGCACGGGCTATTACCCATCATAATGCTTGTAAATATGTCTTTTTGACAAAATTTAACCGGCTGTAACCAAGCAAAAAACCTGATTTTTTAACACAATTTACTGAGGAATAGCCCATCATAGAGCGAAAACACTAGAACCATGAAATAAAAACAAAATAGTTACTAACTAATAGTTATTATTTAGTGACTATTTAGTCAGTATCACTCAACCAGAAACATCAAATACAAAAGGAAACAATACCTCATTACAACTTTACTCTCTTTGATAGTAACTAATAGTCGCAAAATAAGAACTATTACACACTGACAATATGATTTTATTTCATGGTTCTAGTGCTTTCGCTCTAATGCGTCAAGAAAAAAGTCATTGTATATCAATCAAAAGGCACGGGCTAATACTCATCATAGTACGTCACAATAGGACATTTTTGACCAAAATGCACGGAATTTTAGCCCATCGTGAAAATAGATCATTCTGGACCAAAAGGCCTGCAAAATAGCCAATGAAAATTCGTGAAGAATAAGATCATTGTCAATGAAAAGGCACGGGCTATTGCCCATCATAACGCATCAATCTAGGTCATTTTCGATCAAAACGCGATTGGGCTATAGCCAGTTAAAATGCTAAGCTTATTAAAGAAGCTATAAAGTGAACTGTATAAACAAGACAATAGGTATGGTAGTAATGGGTAGAAGGCAGAAGCTTCTGTAGTCAATGCAAGATCTACGGGTGCCGTAAGACTAATAGCTCATTTCATTTGTCCTCAGACCCCGCCTCAGTCAATCATCTATTAATAATATGTCCCGTGTTTGCCGTGCGCTACATGACTCATATATTGAAGATAAGAACCGCCCTGTAAATATTGCTGAATTCATGAAACCAATTGTACTATAAGCATTATTATTCAAAATGTAGCTTTATCTATGACAAAACATAGCAGAAGTCGATATAATGTCTTATTAGAAAAAAATAAAAATATTAAAAAATACTTCAATTTATAAACAAAACTTTTTCATTTCCTTACTAAGACATAAAATGCAAAAAATCCTTTTTTAAAGGTGCAAAAGACACCACTTTTCTAAATACCCTTCTCGGTTACCATGGTAACAAGCCCTGTCTAGGCTAGGGGTAAAATCGCTTTTTTCAAATTCTTTTTACAAGTTCAAAAACATTCACGAATCTATCACGGACCTTTCCGTGTATAATTGTGTAAAGTATGGCAGGACAACTAATTCAATTTAACGAGATATTTTTATTTCAAGTGAACGGGAAATGTCCCGCGAACAGATGCGAAAGAAAGTAAAAAAGCACATTAGAATCAATCAAATGTAATCTAATCATTTCGTTTCGCTTCCAAATCAATTATTCTTATAAATATAATCGTTTTTTGGAAATTTCTATAGTATTTGTGAAGTTATAAACAAAATCAACGGGACATTTCACGTTCGTGCTAAACAAAAATTTCGTGTTAAAACGTTAAAAAAATATTTCGATTGGCGTTACATTATTGACACTAACCTGCTTAATAACTCTGTTAAGATTGGATTAAAAAAAACGTTTTTATTATCAAGATATTCACATTATAATGAACGGGAAATGTCCCCTCCGCGAATCACAAATGAAGATACAAATTAATGATTGTTTCGTTTTATTAAAATAAATCATAATATTATGCTTCCACATGATGTATTCTTAGTCATATTTCAGTTTTTCTGTTCTTCCTTTAATATTTGCGAAGTTATGACAAAAAGCGCAGTTGAGGGACATTTCCCGTTTTTTGCATGTTTTGGTAAAAGTGAAATATTTCTAAAAATACGCTTTCTGATGAGCTGTTACTTGCAGTATATGTTCCTTTAATCCCGTAGATTAGTAAAAAGTCACAGAAACCGTTCTAGAACGTTTTATAACCATGTTTTATTAATCATGAACTTTTTTTTATAGGTTTCAAAACCTTAGCTTTGCGTAAGGTCTTGTGAATGTCTTGCAGTTGGTTGAGAGTTTTTGGAAAAACTTAAAAGGCATTGTCCCGCGGTTTAAAACGACTGTATTGGGGCCTGATTTTTGTGTCAAAGTACTGATTTATGTCTGATTTATTTCTGGAAAGTTTCAGCTTTATTCGAAAAAAATTGAAGTTTTATTCCACCATTCGGGAAACGTCCCCTCGGACAAACAAAATTTTAAAAAAAACATAGTTAACGAAATGTTACAAAAAATAAAATAAATGCATAATGTTTTCTGGCTAATGGGCTATATTATACGTCAGTTTTAGAATAAACAGAAAAAAAAATAGAAAAGTTATAGCGAAAAATTGCAATACAAAATCGCGGGACAAAAATTGGAAGTATGAACCATTAGTATTGTATTGTACATCTATTTACGGAAAATATACAAAATATTGCGGCACAGATATTGTAAAATACATAGATAATTTAAATACAGTGAAATGTTTTGAGATAATAGCAGGATTACTTAGGATTATTTGGATTGAGAAGGCATTATGAACTTTGATAATTTCGTGATACACGAAATTAGGTCGAGGCACGCAAAGCATCCCAGCCTTTAAATAGCATTACGGCTAATCGCAGCACATTTCTCAAAGAGAATGAGATCATTGTTATTAAAAATGAAAATAAATTGGTGCGTTAAAGCTGTGTCAAATATATTGCCATTATGAGAAATCTTTATTAGTGTGTATTAAAGTAAAGTTGTAAATGAAGAGATGCTGTTTCCTTTGTATTTACTCAGGCTACCGCAGGTATGCCTGAGTCTAGGTTTACCTTTCGAAATTGATCCTATCGTTGCGTCGCGATTCACCATGACGTAATGCCACGGACGCATGCGCAGTAGAGACTATCATGGGATCAGATGGGATAAGATTGGATCATGAGCAAAACAAGATGGCAGCTCAAAGGCAGCGAAAAGTCGTCTCTTCAAAAACGGCTCGGAAATGCAAAAAAAACGCAGCAAATGCACTTAAACCTACTTATGGAAGATAAACATTTAGCAGAGCCCCTGTATGGGTTAATAGTTTTCAAGTTTAACGCCAAAATATTGAATTCTACTACTCGATGTAGATGAACTTCGATCCCGTCTCAAAGTGTTCGATATCACGTCGAAAATCGTCAAATGTAAGGACTAACAAGGATATATAAGCTTTATACGTCGGTAAAACAACAATTATTGATTGATGTAAAACATATCAAAATACATCTGAAAAATATTTATACCATTTTTCAAACGAGGCATTTGAAATTCACAACACGTGGCGGTAAACAAGTTTTACTTGAAAAGCGTTTCCTGAATCATAACTATCGAGTCATGGATTGTAGTGAGTGAAATACATTTTAAACTGATTAAATGTAATTATTATATTTGTTGAAGGAAATAAGTTATTCATCGTGGAATGTGAAATTAAAAGGATACTTAATCAATTGTCTCACGATTGAGGTCATTGGTAGAAATACCGCGACGTTTCGACTGCAATCTGCTAGTCTTCATCAGGCGATGGTGTAGACTGAATGATGGTTGTCTTATATACTTTTCGTCGGATTATCGGCGCTGTGATTGGCTGACGCGTGATGTCCCAGCCTGCTTCTTGATTATTGGCATCCACGCTTCCGGTAGATCGATGCCGCAATCCCTATTGATGTTGTTAGGGTGTAGTCGGATCTGAATGGCTTCCTTGACTCTGCGTGTCTGCCAATGTAAGTCTTGGTCGATGTATTTGACGTCTTTCCAGCTCAGGTTGTGTCCGGTCTTGTGGGCATGTTCGGCTACGGCTGAGGTCTCGGTACGGGCCAGTCTTACATCTCTTTGGTGTTCTTTCAGTCTTTCATTCACGGGTCTTCCGGTTTCTCCGATGTAAACTTTGTCGCATTCACCGCATGGAATCCTGTAGACTACGCTGTCTTTCCTTTCAAATGGCGAACCAGTCTATCACCATCTCAAGTCGCCCACCTTCTAGAATTTACTTTAACATCTACATACTTTATGTATGAAAATCGTTTTACGAACAGCAAGAGGGGGCGGCTATGGGCAGTCCTGTCTCTGCCGTCATTGCCAATTTATACATGGAGACCTTCGAAGAGCAAGCCCTACAGTCGTGTGACCAAGAACACAGACCGAGAGTTTGGAAACGCTACGTCGACGATACCTTTGTTGTTGTGAACAGATCACACGTAGATAGCCTACTTGTCCATCTGAACAGCCAACAAGATTCCATCCGTTTCACCATGGAAACCGAGAATGACAACAAGATCGCCTTTCTCGACACCTTAGTACACAGGGATCCCAACGTCCGTCTCTACACAAGCGTCTACAGAAAATCCACCCATACAGACCAGTACCTTGCGTATGACTCACACCACCCCAAGTCAGCAAAATGCGGAGTTGTGAAATGTTTATACGACAGAGCGTCTCGCGTCGTTACTAAACCAAACGGCATGGTAAGTGAAAAACAACATCTCGCTTCACCTCTTAATTCTAATGGTTATCCTACACCTTTCTTGCAGAAAGTTACCAAGAACCGTCCAGCCCGCCAGAAAGAACAACAGACTCACAGATCCTTAGCTGTACTACCTTTCGTAGATGGAGTATCTCAGAGTCTAAGCCGTTGCCTTCAACATCATGGTATTCGCAGTCTTTAGATCTGATACGACTCTACGCAAACACTTTGTAAGACCGAAAGACCCAATACCATTTGAAAGGAAAGACAGCGTAGTCTACAGGATTCCATGCGGTGAATGCGACAAAGTTTACATCGGCGAAACCGGAAGACCCGTGAATGAAAGACTGAAAGAACACCAAAGAGATGTAAGACTGGCCCGTACCGAGACCTCAGCCGTAGCCGAACATGCCCACAAGACCGGACACAACCTGAGCTGGAAAGACGTCAAATACATCGACCAAGACGTACATTGGCAGACACGCAGAGTCAAGGAAGCCATTCAGATCCGACTACACCCTAACAACATCAATAGGGATTGCGGCATCGATCTACCGGAAGCGTGGATGCCAATAATCAAGAAGCAGGCTGGGACATCACGCGTCAGCCAATCACAGCGCCGATAATCCGACGAAAAGTATATAAGACAACCATCATTCAGTCTACACCATCGCCTGATGAAGACTAGCAGATTGCAGTCGAAACGTCGCGGTATTTCTACCAATGACCTCAATCGTGAGACAATTGATTAAGTATCCTTTTAATTATGTTTGTTGTTGGTGAGTTCTTTTATTTTTATCAATCACACTGACTAATATTGGCTGAAAAAAACACTGGAAGCCCAATCACAATTACACCTTCTTCTTTCTCGAAAAAAAATCTAAATCCGAGATCAAAGAGAATTGAATTGATCCCAAATAGGCATAACATAACAACAAGTTTATCCAAACTTTCCTCTCGCTTTGACCTAATTACTTAACACTACACCATCATTCTGTCATAAAACTGTACACAAGGATCATAAATTTCAATCTCTCAAAAACAATTCCTACTCTATGTCGTAGCCTGAGTAAACGCACCAAGTGCGTCTAGTTATTTAATATGAATTACTTCTGGTAATAATGTTTTCATTAACCTTAATCAAAGTTTCTTTACTTACATTTGCCTTGTGCACTATTAATGTATTTCATTCGGTATTTCTCATGTGAATTCGTGGTGAAAATGATCACTCAATATATGTTATATGCCAGCCGAGAGTAAAAAGCAAATCGTCTTCTTGTGTATGGTTGGCCAAATGTTGCAAAATTAAGCAACATCTATATTTCTATTCAACAATATATTTTCATTCAAGCCTTACAATTTACATTCAACCTCAAAGTGTGTTCAACTTCAAGGCAATGCATATACATGTTTACATTCAAGAAATTATATTTTTATTCCAAAATATATTTTCATTCAACTTCAAGCCTTACAATTTATATTCAACCTTTAAATGTATGCAACTTCAAGGCAATATGTTTTTACATTCAAGAAATAAAATTTTATTAATCAATTTCAAGCTAAGATTGTTCTTTTTAATTCGGTTGCTTCAATATTCAATTCAACTTCAACGCTTAATTTGTTGGCAGTAAATTCGTAAGTTCCCGGACATTGGTTGAATATTTATTCAACAAAAATTCCCCTACCTCCCTTCCCCAAAAATCTTTTCGGCCGCCATATTGAATTTCTAATGAGCGAGTCCGAACCGAATCTTAAGCGAACGGATCCCGGAACAAAACCGAAACATTTACGGTGACTTTACGGACTTTTCGATCGATCGACTTACGTACTCGCACGTGCGACAAACCTGGAATATGGCGTCGAACAAAGATTCTTCAAATAAATCGATCGCGGAAATTGTTCGTGATTGCGTGAGAGAAGAATTAAACTTACAAAGAAGTGGAAGTAATAGTTCATTGCTATTACGAACCCGAAATCTTATTGCCAACTCGGCCAGATCTGCATCGAGCCAAGCTGCATGGAAATTCGCTCTCTAATTCCTCAACTGTGCTGTCGTCGGTATCCAACTCAAGGCAATCGTTCTCACCTTCAACACCAACTTACACGACTGCAAATACGACTGGTTTTTGTAAAAAAAAAAGGGCTATGTGGTAGACATTGACCTGTAAGTAAACAAAAAAGGAAAAGGAAAATAGAAGAAAACGGAAGAGTGGAGGTTAGGAGAGAGTGCAAGAATGGGAAAAAATAAATAAATAAATAAATCAATAAATCAATAAATCAATAAATCAATAAATCAATAAATCAATAAATCAATAAATCAATAAATCAATAAATCAATAAATCAATAAATCAATAAATCAATAAATCAATAAATCAATAAATCAATAAATCAATAAATCAATAAATCAATAAATCAATAAATCAATAAATCAATAAATCAATAAAGAAATAAATAAATAAATAAATAAATAAATAAATAAATAAATAAATAAATAAATAAATAAATAAATAAATAAATAAATAAATAAATAAATAAATAAATAAATAAATAAATAAATAAATAAATAAATAAATAAATAAATAAATAAATAAATAAATAAATAATAATTGTAAATAAACAATAAAATAAATAAATAACTAGATGAATAGAAAATGAATAAATAAATAAATGAATAAATAAATGAATAGATAAATAAATTAGTTAATTAATTAATAAAATAAAATAATGAAAAAATAAATGATGTAAAAATAAATGAATGTGTGATTCAATACATAAATAACATTATAAAACAACAGTGGTAGAAAATATATAGATGCAAAACATGAATAGGAAAAACGATAAGTAGGTGAATTGATAAATAAAGAAATAAAAGATGAATAAAAGCAAGTGGGTTATAATAATACTAAAATAAACATGTGAATAAATGGATGAGTAAAAGAATAAAAAACAGTGGCGGTTGGAATGATGGAGATGAAAAAACTGTAAGGAGAATGTAGAAAACAGCTGGATTAGAGGAGAGGAGGTGGTTTGTGTATGGGTAGGATTAGGTCAATGTAAAAACACACGCCAGGGGAGGGGAGGTAGGGGAATTTTTGTTGAATAAATATTCAACCAATGTCCGGGAACTTACGAATTTACTGCCAACAAATTGAGCGTTGAAGTTGAATGAATATTGAAGCAACCGAATTAAAAAGAACAATCTTAGCTTGAAATTGATTAATAAAATTTTATTTCTTGAATGTAAAAACATATTGCCTTGAAGTTGCATACATTTAAAGGTTGAATATAAATTGTAAGGCTTGAAGTTGAATGAAAATATATTTTGGAATAGAAATATAATTTCTTGAATGTAAACATGTATATGCATTGCCTTGAAGTTGAACACACTTTGAGGTTGAAAGTAAATTGTAAGGCTTGAAGTTGAATGAAAATATATTGTTGAATAGAAATATAGATGTTGCTTAATTTTGCAACATTTGGCCAACCATAGCTCTTTGAAATACAAATCCTGCTTTTATAATTAGAAGAATGTTCCGTATAAGATAGTTCTGTACGCCATAACTCCGCGTAAATATCGAAAAGCCACCTTCCACCAATGTTTTATTGCTTTTTGTCGGCCATTTTGAAACTTTGGTAGCCAAGCCTGTATCTTGCACAGGAAACCCATGGATAGTGATTTTGACCGATTTTGTAGGTTTTTTTTACAGATTCCCTTGTTTTCCTTGTCCTTTTGCTTTTTTTTACCTCCGACGAAGATCTAAAGCTCGAATCTTCAGTAAAGTTACGTAAACATGTTTTACGGTGTTACAAATTTCATTAGATTACCCATCGTTTTCTTATATTTTGATTCATTTGAAGACAACATATTACCGGAAGAATGTATAACTTATCGCGACTGAGTTGTGATGATGTTGATCCCTGAAGGCGATTCATTTGAAAACGACAAATAATGTCCCTGCTCATGATCGGGAATGACCGTCATTCATACGAAGGCGTCATTCATTGTTGAGAACGACAACTGAATATATATCATCATTTATCACGGGAATTGATTTGTGATGATGTTGATTTACGAAGGCGATTCATTTGAAAACGACAAATAATATAACTGGAGACAGTTATTTAGATTGAATATTGTTGAGTGAGTTATTTAGTGAGTTGCTTTTTCTGACTTGTAATGGATGCTCACGAAGGCGATTCATTTTAGAGGGAGAGTGATGTTCACGAAACGACAATGAGATGCACGGACCGTAAATACCATTTACGCATCGTACGATGCGTACGAATCGAGACCCCACCTCTGGCCGGGCAGACACAGATCAATATTACCACAGGGTACCCATAAATTATAACCAACACAGGGTACCCATTAAAGGACAGTATAATACACCATTCTGTATCTAATTAGTATGTAACATTCTTACATAAAAATACCATTAATATACATATTATTGAGGTACGAATCGAGTCGCACCGTAAACCAACATCTATACGATGCGACTCGATTTGTGTGTATTGGACATGTATGCATCAACTCGACTGACCAAATTGCGCTTCATTGACAAACGTTTCTTGTCATCTACTCGACTAAACAAATTGCGCTTCATTGACAAACTTTTCTTGTCATCTACTCGAGTACTTACCAAATTGCGCTTGATTGACAAACTTTTCTTGTCATCTACTCGAGTACTTACTTATGAACTTTCATGACTGATCCTTCCACCAACATTTTTACAAAAATCAACATTTTCAAAAGGCAAAAAGAACGGTTTAATATCAAGCCATATGTGTAGAACTTTCGGAGATGGTTGGAAATGTGATACTATTTACTTATCCACCACGGTAAATGAAGTGCCGAATGTTTGTTTGGCGCTACTACCTTCCGAAAAATGCAAGTTTTCGTGATTTTTATAAAGCTCGAAGGGGGAAAGAGCGCCGATGTCTTTCAGTTGTGTTCACAAATTGAAAGGAAAGGTAAAATATATTCATGTTTATATTGTCCTCGCATACATTTGTTAGACTACGTCTCCCTACCTTTTAATTATTAATTATTGATTTATCAATTTCATAATTATGTCTAGTAATTGCTACAAGCATAGACAAGTAGTAATCGTTTCGGGTTACTCGCATTTTGTTATTCAAGATAATTCTTTTAGTTTCAAGTTCGGAATCGTTAGAAACGTTTTGAATAAGTCATTGTAATACTTAGTTTCGTTCTTGTCTTAATTTTGTAAAGAATTGACTTAGTTTTAAGTAATGACGCAGTTCATGAATTAGAGTTTTATTTACACCTATAGTCAAGTGAGTAACATGACGTACATAGAACCAAGGTCGTTCTGAGTAGGGAATTCCCCTCAGAACGAACCATTCCCTTAATTGGCAAATGTTTACATTAACCTTACGGCACGTTGGGAGTTCTGTTTGGGTTATGTCTCACACATATAAGTCCGATGTAATAAGAATTGTAGTTAGTCGAAGTTAGAAGCACAAAGAAGAAGTTTAAAATAAAAGAAGTTTACAAAGAAAGAATTAAAGGTACGTTTTCACTGCTGCGATGATCCCGTAGTCCAACACATTCTCTTGTGATTATTGTGGATATTCAAAATGATGACCGCTGACGGTGTGCGGGCTCAATGGCCGGAATAGTTGGCGATGCAAAGATATTTTTTTCGACAAAAATCGCTGTCAAGTAAATTATTTCAAAGTCAACTGATGTTTACTAGTAGAGACGAGGGGATGCAAGTAATTATAAATGCAAAGGCTTTATCTAGATAAAGCACTTGAATTGGAAATGAGCCGGTTATTAGGTAAGAGATAAATACCGAGAACGGAGGCAATAAGCCGTATAAAGCCCGAGGGGCCGTAGGCCCCGAGGGCTTTATAGGCTTATTGCCGACGTTCGAGGTATTTATCTGACTTATTACATGATTTACAGAGGTTTTCCAAAAAGGCCTTGTATTTTTAAATTTTGTATGCAACATTTGGGTTTTTACGCCATATACTTTTATCGATGCAAGTCGTTTTCAAGACGACAAATATATTCTTCAGAAGATTCTTGAATTGTTTTTTTTTTATTTTTAGTGCATGACTTATTACATGATTGAATAGGTTTTCACACAACTTCATGTCCCAAAGGGCATCATCAAGCTGATTATTTTTTTGGTTTCCCATGAGAATACAATCCAAACAATGGGCTTTTAGTTTTGTTGTACACTACAATACTAATGAACTGTAACGAACAAATGAATACGTTTTCTTCTCACTAACTGACATCGATCGGACAGTTAGCATAAAGTGTTAGGGTCAGGATTTGTAAGCAAAGGGTTCGAGGTTCGATCCTCGAAAGGGTCACTCTATCAGATTTTTTATCCGTTAAATGTTCGCAACTAGAAAATTTCTAAGTTTAACGTTACATATAAAGTAGGGATTAGGTCATTGGTATTCAAGGGCAATATACATTAGTATTCAAGGGCAATATACATTAGTATTCACGGGCAATATATAGATATTGCCCTCAAATGGGGGCAATATCTGTATAAAGCCCTTGAATTGATAATGAACAGGGTAATACGCGATATAAAGCCCTAAAAGTAACAATGAAAACCGATGTAATCATGTAATAATAAGAGATACATCCCTATGAATAACAAAGAAAACCGTGTCAAGCATGAAGCATTATATAATCACGGGCTGTAGGATACTCTTTGCTTCGAGTCGTGAGCAATGCTTGTTAGTGGACTAAATAAAACACAACATACTCACTTGAGGATAAATAAATCATGAATTTACTGTCGTTTTTGTTCATTTTCCTTCTGTGTTTAAACGATAACAACGGAACCCCGGCCATCTTGAATATACTAGTTATCAGTCCTATCGTCCGATGGCAGAGCTCGGTCCCCTAGCTAAAACAGGAAGCGCGAACGTTATGTCGCCCCGTGTACTAAATATTTACAAGGAAGGATCTAAATAGCCGTTGTCCCCCTCTCCGCCAATTATGAGATTTGTGGATTCAGTACAACGTGATCAGTTTCAATCGTCAAGAGCTTGATGTCAGCTTTTACGTCACTTTGCAGCCTCGTTCTAATAGCAATAATACAACAATCTTTGTTCCGCATTTACAATGCTCAATGCGGTTACAAAATTTAAAAATATTTCTAAATATATGTTAATTAATGTATATTTACAATATGACTGTTCATCTATTAAAAGGTTTGTTTTTTATAAGCTTTTCTGAAAAGGTTTGTTTTCAATTTCGATCGATTTAAATGTCGACAGCGATTCAGCTAATTGAATTTGTTCAGGAAGATTGTTACAAAAACTTGCAGCGGTGTGGGAGAAGGATCTTTGACCATATATATGTACTTGTCTTGATGGCGGGGACCAGGAGGAAGGGGATGACTCTATTGTATGCAAATTAGATTCTCTATCTACAGCGATCTCTAGTGTGACGTCACATGGATACGGTTGAGAATCTTGTCAGTTTAGTTTGAAAGCGCCATTTTGAAGTTAACAAAACGAGATAAATGAGAGGTAAAACAGCACATTATAAATTAGTTAACCCACAGTGAGTGTTCTTTGTTTATTGATTTACTTGTTGAGCGCAACTGATCTCGAAAAACTTTTATGGTTGACTGTATTTTTTCGTTAAAACTTCTCGGGAAGGCTGCAGGTCCTAATCGAAAATGGCCAACCTTCGTTTGAAAACATTGTGATTTCGTTGGTAACACTTTATGGAACATTTTGAAAATAGGAGGTTATATTGGTTAGAAGTTTAACTACATTTTGAAAATAGGAGGTTATATTGGTTAGAAGTTTAACTTTAGCCAGTTCGATTTTGGTTTTATTTGGAGCTGTGGTTCCTCTCATCAATCGATTTTTGTGTAGTTTCTCACCCTTTACAACTTATCCTGTATATAATTTCGATAGGTTGACTGTTTTGTTTGTTTGTCACTATCTTTATCAAGGTAAAAACGACGATCTTAACTAACAATTATTGCATTAATCTGCAGTAATATTGCTTAGTATACATTGAAGTTGTTGATTTATTTTTAAAAGTTAAACAAATAGAGCAGAATAATATTAGTCTATAACTTAATTTATCCATGAAAATATATGCAATTATTGCTACTGCACATGACTATGTAATATTTCCTATTTACTGACTATTGGTCACTGTCAAAGACAAGTAAAGTTGTAATGAGTAATTGTTTCCTTTGTATCTGATGTTTTGGTGGAATGACATTTAGAATAGAAACTGTATGTTGTAAGTTAAACTACTCATTGTATTTTTTATTTGTTTTTATATATCATTGTTTCAGTGCGTTTGCTCTAATTTATGTTATAAAATTTCATTTTGAAATTGTGCTTAATTTATATCTTGTTTGTGTACTGTATTATTAAAGGTCAAAAAGAAAATACTGTTATTACTTTTTGAAAAAGTTGTTTTTTTTTTTTCAATAAATGTAATGACAATTGGTTTAAATAATTAGTAGTCTTGACAAATTGTGTTTGATTGATGGAAGAGAATTGCAAATTTACTTCATTCTTATGTTAAAACATTATTGTCTGATGATAGATAGCAATAAAATCAATGTTTTTATTAAAATAAGCATCTGTTGTACCTTTGAGTAATGAATGGGAAACTGCTATAGGGTATCATGTTGCATTCAAAACACCAGTTAAGGGGCAGGGGCAAAAGTTGATAGAGCAACAACACTATATCCATGAAAATAAAATTGCAACTGTATAATAATTCTTCTGTAGTGACTATTAGTCACTATATCAAATATTAAGAGATTCAAGTTGCAATGAGGTTTTGTTTTCTTTTGTATTTGATGTTTTTGGTTGAGTGGTACTGACTAAATAGTCACTAGATAGAAACTAGTAGTTGAATAGTAACTATTTTTCATATTGCATGGTTTTAGCATTTTCACTCAATATAGTTACTAAGCAACAGAGTGGTTTTCAGTAACCCATGAAACAAAGTGTATTAATTAAAGTGTAATGGTCAAATAAGAACAAAAGAACACAATGAAATTAGAGTGTATTAAAGAGTAATTTTAATTAGTGTATTAAAATACACTAAAGAGTGTTAATGAAAACCACTTTAGTTTGTATTTATAGTCACTAATACATGTATTTATTCAGTATCACTCAAACAGAGTTAATAGTGGGGACAGGTTATGAAACCAGGCAACTTCAAAGAGGTTGACAAATGGTTGTGATCATGTTTTTGTTTTGCATTATTCTATGATGCTTGACTGACATGACCAACATATTCATTGGCTGATTGTCTAATATATATGTATTGTAAGAATTCTAATAATACAAAAGAAAACCATACCTCATTACCACTTTACTTATCTTGGTTAGTGACTAATGGTCACAAAATAAAAACTGTTACTTAGACATACAGTAACAATTTGATTCTCATGGATATAGTGTTTTTAAACATTTAAAATTGCTTTAGTATGCTTTGAATTGACATACAGCTCATTTAATTTATATTCAAATACGATAATATGGCTGTTTTGCAAGTTTATCCAGTCATTGGCATAAACAAGATGACAAGCATAGAAAAGTTCAGTGTAAACCAACAATAGTATATAATTATTATTTCACTGTTCACATTGCTGAAATAGTGTGTTATCTTTTCCAGACATTTGACCTGCAAAAAAAAAAAAATGTTTAATTTAATTTAAGTTTGTTACAATAGCTAATAGGAGCTTAGCTTGATAAATGTACGATTTTATAAGTTTCTAACATTCATATTTAAGCTAAAAATGTATATCCTTATTTTCAATCATATAATTTGAAATATTATTCAATGAATTTCATGTTATATATTATTATTATTTAATTCCGTAAGCTGATGTGAAAACTGGACAGCAGAAAGCTTTATACTGCACTTTATCAAATTCTACTAATAAAACAACTGATATACGAATTAATTATGAAGACAAAAGAGGGTACTGGGGTACAGGGTATTTATGGTAAAAAAAGCATTTTTTGATAGCTATTATAGAAAACACATACATACGATCTTAAAAGCATGCATTTAGCTCATTGAATCATCATAAACATTCATGTCAAGGTTCAAAAACAAGATAATTAAGGACTTATCTTTAATGGGAATACATTTACTAACCTGCAAAGTTGTTTTGTTCGGGTCTCCCATATTTGCAGTTCGGGTTCGTTTCGACTTGTAGTTCGTGAGATCAGCCTTCAAATCGATTGATGAGACCAACCACAAAGCCAAACAGAGAGAAACTCTGCAGATCCGAAGATTATCATGTACTTGCATAAACCTCCTATTCTGGATGAAAAATACTGATCCATTGTGATTTTACGTTCGTGTATTTGTAAAAAACTGCATATCAACAGCACTGGACCGACATCACAGTTCATCACGAAATTGGCTAGAAAAGCAGTATTTCCATCGAATCTGATCAACAAATTTGGCTATAGTGAACTATTGGATACTATTACATATCCAAGAACTCTCACTAGTCAAAAAAAGTTTAGCAATGCGAAAAAAATCGAATGTTTTTGTGGAAACAATCGAGCTAACAATGGTCGCCATTTTGAATCGAGTCGTGACGTCACACTAGAGCGAGCCCACAACACGCCTTTTCCCTGGAGACGCCCCCTCCCTCCTGGCGGGGACCTTAAGTAGTGACTTGTTGGATGAGCCAAGTTGTCAGCCAGGTTGGTGTTTTGTGATAATGCTGTCAAAATATGCTGGTGCAAGACCACGAAGAGCTTTATACAAAAGTAGTAGTATCTTATATTGCACTCTGAATTCCACTGGCAACCAGTGTAGATCTTTCAACACCGGCGTTACATGGTCGTATTTACGCGTTCCACTAACCAATTGCGCTGCGATATTTTGGACTCTCTGTAACTTATCGATTTCCGATTTTGGTAGACCGTATAATATGCTGTTGCAGTAGTCTAAGTGAGGTGTCACAAAAGAGTTAACCAATTTAGCTAAGTTGTCACGTGTGAGATACTTCTTTATACGACCAATAGATCAAATTGCTAACATAGCTTTCTTACACATCAAGTTTACTTGGCTGTTGAAATTAAGTTGATTATCAAGCAGTACTCCCAGGTTTTTTACACTCTTAGTGGTATCAATCGTGGTGTCTCCAAAAGTGAAAGTCGGTGTTATAGTTCGGATCGAGCCTTGAGGTACGCCATATTGTTGATCACGTGGGGATGATATTGTTTCACCAATAGTAACTGATTGAGTTCGTCCTTGTAAATACGATTGAAACCATTCCAGTACCTTCTGGCTTCAAAACACCACAGGCAACCCAAATTCTGTTGACGAGTATTTTTTTCAACTTTGCGAACCTTCGAGGAATCACCATCACCCATGAAATAAAATCTCTCTCCGAATATTGTCGATAAAACCCATTTTTTTAAGAGCGAAATGCTCACTGCTGTTAGTTGTATCTAATTTACATGTTCATTGTTTTAACCCCTGTTTTCCCCGGATGATTATTCAAACCCTCCCCGTGCTTTTACAAACTTAAAAGTTTGTATTGGCTTTACAAGGGTGTTCATGTGATCTGATTTCTCATATCGGATTGGCTGGAGAACTTATGAATTATTAATGAATTTTACAATACCTGATAAAACACTGCTGCTCGATTTTTAAATAGTACATAACGCGATGCTTTGCGTGACAGTCAGTGACAGTGAAGTGACCTTAGAGTTTGTATGCCGTAATGATTAGGTAACTCTTGAAAGTCGTATTTAAACGAATTCCAAAATTTAAATTTAAATGAAGCCGTATTTGATTCAGAATATATATGTCAGAAGTTGAAAGAGCAATATCGCGCATGCATGTTGAAGGCCCTGTTCCAAGTTTTTTTTTCGAATCGTTAATTGTCCTAATTGTCCGTCCTAATGTATACACGAAAACGATCCGAAAACGCTAGCTTCCATACTTTTTTATTAATCTAATAAAATAATAACTAATTTACTGCTCTGACGTCATCGTATTCGAAAAAACCTTTATCGTTTTAACTGTCCAAACATGTCACATATATACGGTAAAATATGCGTTGTCGGTCACCTAAAAACGGAGGTTTTCAAATAGCCGGATACTCAAACTGAGTTGGTGAAACATTTGTTCTTTTATCAGTATGGATGAATATAAACTAAAGTCGAATATGTTGAAATGACTACAGGAAACTTGAAGATACTTTTGAAAGGAAATACTAAAACAATCCTAAACGACATATTATCTTTAATAGGTTCTGTCATCGCTTTGCTACATACAGCGTTTCACGAACATTACGAGCCGGAGATGGCTTTTTTTTGTACGCACAGCTTGAATCCACCGGACCTCAGGTCCGCTGGATTCAAGCTGTGCGCCCTATAAATCCCAATGCCTGCGGTCAGAGAACATAGCAGAGGTGTTGTGAAGATAAAAAGATTAAATCAAGCAACTAAATATAAAGCTAGCGTAGTGGGTTAAAATAAATCATAATTACTATTGCCGACTGTATTTTGTTCATAATGAACAGTGTGTAACAATCTTGTGTAGCGCAAGTTTTCCGACCCAAGTCGAAATCTAAATATTTGAATAATCGCTTACAATGCATACAAACGCATATACGATTTTAAAAATAAGTGAATTTAGAACATAGATATCATACTGTTTGTTCTTTCATGTATGTTCAGAGTGCAAAGAGTGATTTTTATTTGACCGTGAAACAATTTGCAATTTAAAAGTTGCTGCTACTGAATCTATATTGTGTCTTTTATTTATTCTTTACCAACAAGCACGAACAAAACAGTTTAATATTTCATATTTTTACGCATTTCCATGTAATTGATCGATTCCAAGCGACTAATACGTGTATAAAAACATACTGTAAAACGTTGTCTCTCGCAGATTTACGGGCGAATCACCTGGTAACTCTGCTGGTTTCGGGCGACAACACCTAGAAACCACTAAGGAAAGATTTCATTTTGAAGTAATATTTTTACGCATTTAATTGATCGATTCTAAGCTACTAATACGTGTATAAAAACATACTGTAAAACGTTGTCTCTCGCAGAGTTACGGGCGAATCACCTGGTAACTCCACTGGTTTCGGGCGACAACACCTAGAAACCACCAAGGAAAGATTTCATTTTGACGTAATATTTTTACGCATTTAATTGATCGATTCTAAGCTACTAATACGTGTATAAAAACATACTGTAAAACGTTGTCTCTCGCAGAGTTACGGGCGAATCACCTGGTAACTCCACTGGTTTCGGGCGACAACACCTAGAAACCACCAAGGAAAGATTTCATTTTGAAGTAATATTTTTACTCATGAACATGTGGAAAAGGTGCTGTATATTTATTTTAATGAAATTAAGTTTGCTAACAAAATTGCGCAAGTTAGTCCAAAATCCTTTGTTTCTATTGTTTAATTAGCAATATTTTGCATAAAATAGTTAATTGTGTTTCACGGATATAATGAATGCATTCTAATTTAATAGTATATATAATACTCTATACCTTATAGATTTTGGTTATTTTAGAGTTACAATTAGTCAAGTTAATTTGTAGTGTCAATCAAACCATCAGAAAAAAATTAGCATTAAATGTATTATTTATTACTTTCATTAAACACTCAATGTGCTGATTTGCATTCACAAATGATATTAGACTTTTTTCCGAGTGTAGAATGTTTAGATGTTTATAAATTAAACGTCTATAGTTTATTGTTAGTACGAAATATAGTAGAAGTCGTAAGTTTTACCTTGGTTCGACATAAACTCGTTAAATTGAATAGACTTTGCCGTCATATTTATCTTAGAGTCGTCCTTGAATTTTCATCAAAAGTATTTGCCAATCGGGAACTCTCCTGGATTTATTAAAGTTAGGCCTGTTTTGGTCCTTTGACCTCGCACACTGACGAATTCATGTCAGCATATGTCCGCTTTCTAGGTGCATCGTTGAGCGGCGTAGAGGCTTGTTTCGGCGGATTGATGTTCGTTTTGCTCATCATTTTCTGGCTTGCTTTCAGTTTATCCTCGAACTCTCGTATTTGCTGGAACATTGTAACAATTATGGCTCTGCAGTGACACAATGATTTTGGCGCGCTTTGTTGTGATTGCGCGGGATCTGCGAAGTTAATTGTTTTGATTACCTTACGGCAAACATTGTCCAACTTTGTGTTCCTTGGTAGTTCTAAAGCTCCCTTTCGAAAGTTGATGGACAAGAAGGCAAATGACGTTAGGATTGAGCCGCTTTGTTTAAAATACATCAAGTGATTACCATTAGCTTTGCTTCTGAGAGAGCTGGTCTCAACATCAAACTAAAGACTTTAGTGATTGAAAGATTCCTTAGTTTCCGTAGTTCTATACCAAGCAGTTTTGAATCTATTATGTACCAGTTCTTATCGGAACAAGTATCAGGTATAACCAAACAGACTTTGAGGAGAGTTCTCGTCGTCTGTTGGCGCAATATTTCCCTTCGCTCACTGATTTGTATTCCGCGCCAAACCTTGGGGCTCATGCCATATTTGGAGCAAAACTATCCATATTTAGTTAATCTCGTTACGATCCGAACCTGGCATTTGTTCGCGCGCTGTCAAAATAAGGATTACTGTGGTTGCTAATCCCAACGGCTTATAACACTATCTGTCAACACTTACAACTATCAAAACCACAACCTATTGTTTAGCTCGACTGGAGATCTCGTACAAAAAAAAGTCCTCTCCGGCTCCTAATGATCTCGCAAAGCAAATATGCCGATTTTGTTTTCGGTATAAACGAGATACAAGACACTAAAAAAATTACTTGATCTTTTTTTCGAAATTTCTTCAAACATTTTGAGTTGTTTTTGAATCCATATTTGTTCCAGTACTCATTACAATCAATACATTCAATGACCAACAGAACTATATCAGTACACTCTGTATCCAGGTCTTCTTTCTCTTATCTCAAAAGCTCACGTACTGACATTGTGTTCTTTTTGATTAATTTTTTTTAACATAAGATAACAAGATATTAAAAATAAAATCACAACATACCTTCACTGTTTTGAATCAATAAGACTGCAATTGCCACAAGGAAGCGCAACACAACACGACCATCTCCCATGGCTATACAAAGAAGTGAATGTGCACAACGTTTTTACTTCGTCCAAAGCCTGAAATAATTGATGAGAAGCAGTTGGGTTAGGTATATATAAGTCTAGGAACTGTATACCTCCTACTTCAGCGAAATCACAATCAGAGCCGGAGAAGGCTCTATGGTTGACGAGCCACAGCATGCACAAACATAATAATGAATATAGAGAAAAGACATTATTAACCAAAGCCGATTAAAGTTGCCGTTGTTAATGACACATCACAATGTAGATAAATGGAAACTAGCTATAGCGAGTAAACTAGTAAAGGCTGCGTCGGAGTTTGATATAAATGGTAGGTTATAGAATGAAATTGGTAACACCGTAAAAAATAGAAATAGAAACTAGCGAGTAAACTAGTATATTCTGTGTCGATGTTTGATATAAACGATAGGTAATAGAATGAAATTTGTAACACCGTAAAAAATATAAATAGAAACTAGAGAGTAAACTAGTATAGGCTGCGTCGGTAGGTAATAGAATGAAATTTTCAGAACCGTAAAAAAACATTAGCTCAACTTAACTTAACTTACTGTCGTTTACGTTTCGAGTTTTAGCTTAGCCCTCCGACGAAGGTTACTTATCAAAGGGTTAGGTATTTCCGTTCTAAGAACAATGCACTGCTTGATGTGCTTGATTGTTCACGAGTCTGAAAACAAAAAATTATAACCCACGCAGATTCGGTGAAGTATAGCAAAAAGTAAATGCACATCTCTTCGAATATCAAGAAACAATAAATGTATCAGAACCAGATGTTGTATTAATATTAGAATGAATATTTAAAAATATTTAGCTCAATTATCAGATCGAACGAAAAAGCGAGATATCTATGTACGCTAAATGTATGCCAAGCGCGAAGCTCATTTTAAAACATGTTATTTTACTAATTAGCATACTAAAATGTGTTTTGTAAAATCGCTCTATAATAATAATAATAATGATAATGATAATAATAATAATAATAATAATAAATAATAAACTCTTTATTTAAAGAGGGTGATACGGAATAGTTAAAAAAACTAATATACTAGTGGCCCTCTATTTAAAATTATAAAACACATATACATATAAAACCTAGAATAAACTTAGAATTGATAAAACAATTATATACATACAAGAATCATAATATAAAACTAATAATTATCAAACTATAAAATGGTGTAATTTATTTTGTTCTTAATTAAAATATTTCCATCAGCTCGTGTACCGTGAGTAGTAAAGTAAACAAAATGACCACCTTTGAGAATACTTAAGGCCGATTTACACAGCGCCGATTTACACAGCACGATTGTCGTGTGCGACTTGTAATATACGACTCAAACGAGCTCTAAGTCTTGCCGTGTAAATGCCCCTACGACTTTCCTACGACTACTGACACACGCGACCTACAACTTGTAGTATGATTTTGAACCAAGGATCAAAACCCTACGACTTGTCGTAGGAAAATGACGTGATTTGTTCCATATTAGGACTGGAACTAGTATTTCGTCCAATCACTCACGATTTTAGCAATGCCGGCGTGTACGACTAGTCGTGCGTGTGTGAATGGTACCTACTACATGTTGTAGGCAAATCATATACTACAGTCGTACTGTCAAAATCGTATCGTGTAAATCGGCCTTTAGACATTTATGAGACTTTTTGAAAACAACCTAACACTGAAGACAATAGATTCTATTATTATTTCAGTGACCGGATATAGACTCTAACAGCAGTCTAGCTATATATAATAATGATAATAGCTTTATTGATAAATTTGACTTGCAATTCAAAAGATTTGAAAAACTCAATATTTACATTGTTTTAAAGTATATCTAAAATATTTACATACATTTATTTTTACAAATATATATATATATTTGAAATAGAAAAATATATATATATCCACCAATTTGTAACTATATAACAGTTACTGTTTTATTGTACGTCTCGGCTATTCAGCCTTCTTCAGCAAACTGAATGATTTGCTCGCGCTACAATCTATAAAACACAACTGAAAACAACTGACGAAAATAACAAACAAATTTAAACTACGAAACATCTAACGGAAAGCCTATAGAGCGTGCGTATGAGAAATGCAAGCGCAAATAAACCTATAAGTATAATATTAGGATTATTAATAAGAGTGATTACTATGCTCATACTAGCCCATTATTCAAAGATTTGTATTTACTGAAATTTTATGATATCCAAAAGCTCCAAATATGTCAATTTATGTTTTCCCATAGAAATAATATTTTACCAAAAAAATTCCAAGATATGTTCACTTTAAATAATCAATTCCATAGTTATAATACCAGATCAAAACATTTACTTCGTGTACCACTAGTAAGAACTAAACTTCGTCAATTTTCTATCAGTTACCAAGGTCCCTCAATCTTTAATTCTCTTACTGATGAAATCAAACAAAGCAGTGCTTATTCTACATTCACCAAGAAATTAAGATCTTATATGATTTCTGGTTATGGAGATTAGGCATTGGCTTATTTATTTAGTGTAAATAGCTAGATATATATGTGAATGTGTACAGTTGTATCATATGTGTATATAAACTGTATGTATGTACATATGTGTCTATATTATATTATATTATATTATATTATATTATATTATATTATATTATATTATATTATATTATATTATATTATATTATATTATATTATATTATATTATATTATATTATATTATATTATATTATATTATATTATATTATATTATATTATATTATATTATATTATATTATATTATATTATATTATATTATATTATATTATATTATATTATATTATATTATATTATATTATATTATATTATATTATATTATATTATATTATATTATATTATATTATATTATATTATATTATATTATATTATATTATATTATATTATATTATATTATATTATATTATATTATATTATATTATATTATATTATATTATATTATATTATATTATATTATATTATATTATATTATATTATATTATATTATATTATATTATATTATATTATATTATATTATATTATATTATATTATATTATATTATATTATATTATATTATATTATATTATATTATATTATATTATATTATATTATATTATATTATATTATATTATATTATATTATATTATATTATATTATATTATATTATATTATATTATATTATATTATATTATATTATATTATATTATATTATATTATATTATATTATATTATATTATATTATATTATATTATATTATATTATATTATATTATATTATATTATATTATATTATATTATATTATATTATATTATATTATATTATATTATATTATATTATATTATATTATATTATATTATATTATATTATATTATTTTGTACTATATTATATTGTAAATGTATTCTTACGCCATCATGTAATTGTTGGCAGTATAACTAAATTGTATATATAGAGGAGATCTGATGTTATTAATAAGCCTCTTGGCTTTCTATCAGATATCCTCGCCATTTTATATAAACTTTTTCATGTATATAATCTGTAAGTTTAATTATTACGATTAATGGCAAATAAACTGTTATACTGTTATACTGTTAATATATATATACACACATCTCTAAAAAATATAGTTGTAGATGTTAGTCCCATTTCTTAATAGAACTTGTAATGAAGCTGTTCTGGTACCTTTTTGTCCTGCACTTGGGAAGTGGAATTCTCTTAGGTTTTAGTTTTTGGTAAAAGGCTGTGTAGTTTACTATCATGTCATGTAATGTTTTTGTAAAATTCCTATAGGTGGGTTCACACAAGACTTCTAAAGTAGGTCTAGAGTTCGTCAGTAGATCTAGAATACCTGAGTTGGACGAGGAGTGATATCGGGAGTGTAATCAGCAGAGACCTTGATTATTCGGAATAGAAAATTCAAATTCAATAATTGTTAACTATAGAGTGCACGCAATAAATCAGGGAATAATTGCGCGATTTTGTGCAATCTGATATTATTCTGTTGCACATAATATTATGACAATAAATAAATTTCATAAATGACCACAACTAATAATCATAATATTTATAATTTTGTTAAATGAAAAAAAAAACGATTAAATTTGCAAGAAGCTATAAGAATTTGAAAAATCAGAAAAACATTAAAACGAGGCATCAACGGCCTCAGCAGAAAATTACATACAAATCTCTACATTTTTAATTGAGCATATCTTCATTGCAATTTTAACCAGAGCATCCAAACCTTCCAAACATACACAAAATTGGAGACAATAAGTACCATAAAAGTGCTTGTAAAATAAGAAAAATCTCAAATTTATATATTATCAATATTCTCGAAAATGCGCTCCAAAAATAGAGACCTGCTGCCATAGTGAGGTAGTAACTCTTCTTCAATATCATGCTAGGCTGTTTGACTGGTCTTGAACGGGTTTTATTTTAAAATAACAAACCAAAATGTAGGGATATATCCTACGCTCGATTCAGAACTTTGTTATTGATCTCGTTAATGAATTCAATTCCAAACATTTCTAGGCCAGTGATCGGTCCCTATTCGGAATCAGTGCCACAATAGTTATGTAAATGATAACCATTTCATTGGATTGAAGTGGAACTTCGTTGCATCGACCGTAGCCTAGCCATCGTAGGTGAATTCATCAGTAACATGGTTTCATTATAGCAAACTAGACCCTGATAGCAGGGTGGACTCGTGCCCAGCTGGAAAACGTCTACTGATGGTTGTAAATTTGCTGCGGACTAAGCTTTTTATAGAAGTCAGATTATTCTATTTATTGTTGAACCATATATTTTATGGCTGCGAAAACAGTATTTCATGTAGTGGAATGCAGGGGCGGATCCAGGGGGTGTCCCTAAGTCCACTGGACACTCCCCTACGTCGCACCTACTCTTATTTACTCCTTTGTGGTTTATAATAACAGTATATAATATATTATATATTCTCCTTTTGACACACCCCTCTAATGGATATCTGGATCTGGACACCTGACAAATTTCTGGATCCACCCTTGGCGATAATTTAGATTTTATTTATGGACTTTGAGTATATAATAATAATTATTCATGAGGTTTTACTACAAGATGAGGGTTGGATCATGGATCACGTGATTGACCTTTATACCCGATATTAAACATGTTAAATGTTTAATATATTTAATATATTCTCAATGGACAATTGTTCTTGGCTAGACAATGGAAATAGATCCAGAGGGACAAAGTGCTGAGGCAATATTCTATTTATTAAATGAAACTAGTGCTATATACTGGAGTACTTGGATTCTTAGCTGCATGCGCATAAGGGATGAAATACTATTTCTTTTATAAGTGATCGAGACCTGAGGTACACTTCCCAGTATAATTTTACTGTCACTTGCAACCTTATGGGTTTTTTTCCAGGTTCCATATTTGAATTCATCTCATTTTTTCATTGTTATTTGCCTCTTTTGTTTGTTTAATTCAAATTTCCTTCGAGTATTGTGTCTTTCCTTATCACTGGATATTTGAGAACTGGAAAAAGAATATAGTACATTTTTTGCTTCATTGGAAGCTTTGTTCTTTTATGTCACAAAATGTTTTAATAAGACAGTTGCCATCAGTAAACGCTGTGTTAGAAAGTATATTAGCTGGTGATTTTTACATGTCAAATAGAAAATACTTCAAAATTGTTTTATTTTGTTGAATAATACAGTTTATAGAATGACCAGAGAAACAAAGCATGAAACCAGTTGTCTTGATATTAATATTTACTTGAAGAACTACGATGTCAGTAAATGCACTGGCATTATTTTGTACAAAACCATTACAATTATTATACATCTTAGCATGCTCATTGACGGCATCTGTTACATAATTTCAATATCCACAGGATTTTATAAAACAGAAACATATTTCGTATGCTGCAATAAGAAAATATGGCTTACTCCCAGCAATATAATTCATGTGAGAGTTAATATGTAATCACTGCAACGATCAGATTCATTTATAGATGTTAAAGAATAATTGTTATTGTTATTGTTATTGTTTATTGTTTCTGCCATATTACAAGGTTTACATAAATAAATAATGTTATATATAAGAAAAATTACAATGCAATCAGTATAGATAAATAAATATTAAATGGTGTAATATGGCAAGGAGGCCTCTGGAAACCAATAGGCTTATGTGAAAGAGGTCTCCTTAAGATTATTATTTATAATTTATATAAATATAAATAAATCTATAAAAAAAAACTGTTTAAATTATATAGGCAAGTATATATGTGATAATAACGCATTTACCATAACATGAATATATATAAATTTTAGAAGGCACTTTCAAGTGGGAGAAAAAAATTTACTTGTTATCGGCATGTTTTTATAATCTGAGGAAGTAATATATCTTAGAAGTGTTTTTTTGAAAGAAGACAGAGTTGAAGAGTTTACGATACTAGATGGCAAGGAATTCCATATTTTAGGACCTAGGTAAAGAACAGTAAATCTTTTTATATTTAAACGACAGGAATGCGGACGCAAAAGAGTTGAGGATCTGGTATTGTAGGAGTGAATCTGATTGCCTCGTGTAAAAAGATCAGAAAATAGAGGAGGGAGTAAATGGTTAGTATATGAATACATAAAGTTGGCAATTTGAAAAGAATTTAAAGAAAAAATATCAAGGACTTTTAGACGCAAAAAGAGAGGCTCAGAATGAGCAAGGTATTCAGCAGAACAAATAATTCTTACGATACGTTTCTGGAGAAGAAATACACGATTTAGATTAGTAGGATACGTCGACGACCAAACAGTGTTACAATAGGTTAGATAAGGGTAAATAAGGGAATAATATAAGGAAAGTTTAGATGTTTGAGATAGGAAATGTCTAATTATCCAATGAAAAAGTTGAAACATAATGTACGTCATCCACATAACCAATATTTATTGTAGTATAATTAATTTGTATATAAAGCACTCATTTGATCACCTGCAGCAACAATCTAGTCTGCAATAATACCACTGGGGAAGTTTTTTGAACAGTTTGCACAATATTAGCTTGAATTAGAGGGCCAGGATTTGATTTAATGTCACCTGAAATCAGCTAGTATTTTTCGTCTAGAAACACAATAGTTCTCATTTCGAGTACAACATTTTATTAAATAAATGCATTTGGTGTCATTACAATAAGATTTACTTTAAACTGAATAGATTATTAAGACTAGACCTAGAATTTTGATTTCACATACCCTACCCCAGACTAAACCTAAGAATTATACACCCTATCCCAGACTCAATGGGGGTGCGCCTCGTATGGGACCTGTGTCCCGTTCACGCATACCCCATTGGGCTCGTTTAATTAATCGTTTGCATGTGATCAGTCCTGTGCTTTTCCATTTAGTCTTTTTTGATAGTCTATTTGATAAATCTGTTTTGTAAGTCCAATTTGTAACTAATACGTGCCCAATAAAGCTGTTAAAACAAATAAAATAGAATAAAAACCTGGTATTTTCAGATGTTAATAAACTAAAACAACAGTCACTTGTAGGTGAACTACGACTTTGTTGCCCTTGAGTCAGTACCGGAAGTGACATCTATTGATAGTAAAGAAACAAATTTGAATTACAATTTTAACCCCCCCCCCCCCCCCCCCCAAAATAAAAGGCATTATGGTTATGTGAAAGCACAGGGAGCCCAAGCTCATTTAGAGCGATTTGGACGAAAATAACCCTCTTTCTTTCTCTTTCTTTCTCTTTCTGGGGATTTTTCGTCAAAATCGCTCAAATTGAGCTAAAACTCGGTCACAGACTAAAAAACAGTTATACACAACTATCTACGTCAAAATTACTAACATCACAAGTGACGAGCTTGGGCTCCCTGTGGTGAAAGCAGATAATTCTTATCCGTGCGAATACCTAAAAACTATTCTAACTGGCCATCCATTCCCATGGGAGATGGTTAATGATATGCAAGACTATATAAACAATGCATTTGGTGTTAGCTCATTCTTAGTTGCCCAAACTAGCGAGACGAACAACATCAAACCGGATAGTAGGATGAAAGGGGTAAATGGATGTTACGGGGAATAATCCTGTGGCGTTGAGAAGGAAAGTCAACTCGAGTATTTTTCCCCCACCCTCCCGCCTACTTTTTCCTACTTTTCCTACATATTGCCTCGGCACTTTGTCCCTCCGGATCTATTTCCATTGTTTAGCCTAGAACAATGGAGTCCTATTGTTCCCATTTCTTAATCATCGACCGAGGGACAATGGCCAGTGAGAATATATTACTATCCCCTCCCCTCCCCTACTGATTCACACAATAAATACAACAGTATATGTCCATCAAGTCATTTTATTCACATTAAACACACATAAAGATACTTGTCTATTACAGCGCGACACACCTTACCGTGGCCACCTAATTAAAGTTTTGTACAAGTTAACCAATCAAAAAGCGAGAAGCCGAGTGTCAAACGGTAAACACTTTGAAATGTTCAAAGCGAAGAGAAGAGTGAAGTTTAAAAGTGTCTGAAAAACCTCCCAGGATGTTTAATTTGAAATGGTGTAGCAAATAATTTGAAAAAAGAAACTTTTGAACGCTAAGCTAACTTGTACAAAACTTTAATTGGGTGGCCACGGTTATACTGCGCGTTATACTGTAATATTTATTTAGAGTTTAATATTAATATTTGGATGTAGCCTGAGACGTTTTATAATATTAATTATTGTAAATAAAGATAAATGAGAGATAAAATCGACTTGGTTTATAAAAAAGTCCGAAGCCTAAATCATTCAACGGTATAGGCACAAGTGGGAAGTTGGAGAAAGTAGGGTGGAAAGAGGGAAGGGAGAGCCGGGAAGGTTTTGTGTTTGGATGCACGCTGACTGAGCTGTCTCAGTACGTAATCGATTTTCCTTTCAATTTCGAATTCATCTTTATTTTTAATTGTTATTATAGAGCGAAAACACTAAAACCATGAAATAGAAACAAAATAGTTACTAACGTATAGTTTATATTTAGTTACTATTTAGTCATTTTCACTCAACCAGAAAAATCGAATACAAACATATGACAAAAGGAAACAATACTTCATTACAACTTAACTTGTTTTTGATAGTGACTAATAAGTCACTAAATGAAAACTATTACACAGTAGAAATTTGAATCCATTTCATGGATATGTTAGCACTCTATTTAATCTTATTTTCGTATTCTCTACTTTTACATAACCATAATGCCTTCTGTTTTTTTTTTATCCGGATTTTGGTTTAATTTGAATTTGAATAACCTTGCCACACCCCGCCCCCACTCTCTTCCCCCTGCCCCCCAACACACACACACATACACTACCACCACCACCAAAGAGAGGGCATTATGGTCATTGTGTAAGTAGAGAATTGAAAAAAATATAGTGCAGTAGACAACCTCGTTACCTAAAAAGCGAAGGGAGGGGGCCTTGGTAACGAGGTTGTGCAGTATGTAGGCACTATTTTACTATTCTACGTTTGTGTGATTTGCTTTACTGCCAAGCTGTCGGTCAATCTGTACAAGATTGACATAAACTAACTAGGCATTGAAACACATCGTAACGAAAACGTACTTATAACCTATATCCTAATTATTTAATTATCTTAAGAATAAAAATATATATAAAGCAGTTTTTGTATGAGGGATGAACTGGCCACGTGACAGTAACGTTATTTGGATAGAAATGTTTGCAGTAACGTTACCGTTAGTTAATCCTTCATACTAAAACTACTCTATTGATATCTAGAGACTAATAGTCTAATAAAAGGTCTTGATATATAAAGCAGTTTTTGTATGAGGGATAAGTGACAGTAATATATAATTTGGATAGAAATGTTTGCAGTAACGTTACCGTTAGTTAATCCCTCATACTAAAACTGCTCTATTGATATCTAGAGACTAGTAATTTAATAAAAGGTCCCCCAATTCCCTATATAACCATCATACACAATACAACAGGATTCGTTGAGCGTTGATGGTTCTTCTTCACTGCGGTCTGTGTACTCGGTTTCTGTATAGGCAAATATAAACTCAGGTTTTGGTGCGGAAACTTTATATTCAGGCTCACCATAGGCGAAAATATACGGACCGAACCTGTCAAAGAAAGACACCGTTTTGACCATGACCTTGTTGGTTTTGATGGGTTGGTCAGCGGTTGGTTGATCGATCCTAGTAAAGGGAATTAAAATGGTCTGAGATTGTATTTATTGTACTGTTAGTACTGCTATTGCTTATTGTTGGGGTTCCTTTGAAGTACTGTAAGTACTGCGCGCGCCTATATTGCTGGGGTTCCTGTGTAGCGCACGCCTTTATTGTTGGGGTTCCTGTGTAGTACTGTAAGAGTGTGCGCGAACGAGTGGTGTGAACTGCGTGCTTTTTCAGGGCGCTTTTTCGCGCGCTTATCGTTGGGGTTCCTGTGTAGCGTTAGTATTTTTTATAACTATTGCTACATACCATACATTACAGGCCTTTTCGATAGCCTTGGTCCTTTTGTTGACTTTAAGCTGCTTTTTCCATCTAGAAATAGCAAGCTTAGTCATTAGACTAGGTCAAGAAGACGCGCGTATCGCGTTTGAAAATCTTGTTCACGCCTTCTTTGGGCATGTTTGTTTTACTGAATTCTTTGAAAAGCTAACGAAAGCATTCTAAATTTGGCTTTTATTGGTTTATACATGGATAATAATTTTTTTATTATCCATGGTTTATAACTTTAAATATCAACCGACTTATCAACCATAATGTCAATCACTTTAATTTCAAGTACATATTTCAGCGCGCGCTATTTGAAGTTGGCGGGTCACGTTGCCATGTCGTTGGTGCGCGCGCTCTCATCACACTAGTCAACTACACAAACCACTGACCCCTCCCCCATCCATTCATAAAAAAACATCATTCCCTCATACCCTACTAACGTATTCATAAGTGTACAGACGCTGAAGGAACTTGTTTTCATTTTGCTTGTATTTCGCTTTACTTCTCGCTACCTTTCGTTAGTTTTTTACAATTCAAAAGTTGAAAACTTTTGCGTGGTACCAATGATTTCTCGTCAGCAACTGAAGGTCAACGTGCGCAGCGACCTTTTTATAGTCACCAGTATGGCGCGTTAGTAACGTTTCCCTTCGCCAATCATATTGCTAAAAAGGTCACGTGGATCGCTGTCTCTAGTAAACAAAAACAAGACATCTCGGGCTTTCTGTGGTACAAACAAGCACGCGCAATCAACAAACATGGCGTTCAAACATCGTTTTAGTGATTTTCTTTCAATAATCCTGGACAGAGTCAAATCAGTTGAAAGATATACAATAAATCCACTATTCCCTCCTCAAGTTCACTCCGGCTTTCTTTCTCCTTCCTTCTTGTTCCTTTTCTCCGCATTTACAATGCAAGCGAGTAAAATATGGAAACTCAGTTACGCGTGGTTATTTAATAGATAATCACTGAGGCACGCAGCATTCGTGGGTGTATTATTGGTATATTGCAGGCAGCTATTGGCGTAGCCCGAAGCTGCCTGCAATATACCCACGAATGCTGCGTGCCGAAGTGATTATCTGGTATAACTACTATTCACTACCCTGTCCCATTATTCTCTCTCTTGCACAGTAATCGGCGGTTTCTTGTGTTTTTTTTTTCTCAGGCCGAAACGGTACTAGAATCAGTTTGCGGACCCGTAATTTTCCGCCTCTTCTGTCAATCATCTTATAGTTCAGCGAATCAGATTCCTCGTGAGCAGCATTAGCCAATTACACAACGAGTATGAACCTTCGATTTCGTAATAAATCTTCGCACGAGGCTTGCCTCGTAATCCAAAATTTATTCCCGACAGAAATACTCTGTTTTCTAAGTTAATCAAAAATAACAGCCATGAGTGAGACATTCTACACTTTCAAAATTCTAAACTTCTGTAAAATCATCCGTTAATTTTATTTAATTTAATCAACACTATAATAAAAAAAAAAACGCATAGAGGCAGCACTGTACGGCAGCTGTAGAGGGCCGAAACATCATTGCTTTTAAAGCAATATAGCCTTTAATTAGTTATCAGCCAATGAAAATGTATTTACCATTCAGTAGCCTGCCCCATTATTGTTCTCTTTGTTGCATAATAATCGGCGGTTTCTTGTCTCTTTGAATATAATAACAATAGGCTTACCAAACTCTAATTATTAGTAATTTCATTCAATTGATGACATTAAGACTTGTTTTTGTTGCAAATTTTGCAACGGTTGCCTCGGTAGTATAACGGCTTAAGGCGCGGATACAGCAAAGCAGAAGATCTCGGTTCGAATCCTGGCATTAGTACTCAAATACTTTTTTCGCCAAAGATCGCTTTCTAGTAAATTAATTTAAAGATTAATTAATGAAGTCTTATCTTTACTAGAATGAACATTATTTGTTATACACACTAAATAGAACATACTGCAATATTTCTAATAATGCAGAGTGCGGACTGCAATATTTCTAATAATGCTGAGTGGGAACTGCAAAATAACTAGATATCTTTGCTTTCAGATGCGGGTACCCTGCAATCAGTGATTTAGTGCAGAGAGAGAACAATGGGGTAGGGTGGTGAATAGTAATTATTATCAAGTAAAAGTACTTGTAAGTCTTTATTATTGACTATTTATGCCTCTTGTGTGGCGGCAAAACAAATTAACGACATAGAAGAGCTTTTAATTAATAAAACTATGCTTAGTAATACAGAAAAACATTTGTACATGTTGCTATAACACTCTAGTTATCTAGAACCGCTGTACTGTTGGCTCCTTCTGTGTGTACTGGAAACCTATTATATTCTTTGTTAGCTTCGTTCATTGTATAAATTAAGTCTTTTGTTATTTCTATTGAATTACGTAGACTGTGTCCAGTACACGGAGAAGGAGCCGTACTGTTTGAGAAAAGGCGCATTTGCACAGGCTAAGCCTCGATTTTCTGTAAAGTATTCACACTGAATAGCAAAGCACGAAAAAATGTTACCGCAAAACAATAGAAAAGACATTTAAATTTACTGCATGTGAATCGAGGCTATCCCTGTGCTGACGTTAATGCGAGCAGAGTTGCGTTTTGTAAATATTGAATGTAGTGGTAGTGATCGAGAGTATGAGTGAACCTCACGGAAAAAGCCCCGACGGGGAGTGGTCATGGTTGTAAACTATTTATATTTACATTTATGTATGTATATTTAACGTTTCGATCTGTTATACCACAGATCTTTTTCAATGTACTGTTTGTGCTCGCGCATTCTCGTATGTTCTTATGTTGTATATGTACAATTCCTTTCCGTCTCGCAATCATCATTGTCGTAACTGATAGGTGTGCATGTATAAAATAGATGCCAGTTAATTATCTTTTTGGTATGATCATACTAAAATAAATCACGCCACTGGATAACTTGCTAATGGGTGATGTTACGTTTCGATTTTGAGAGTGTTCAGTTTGATTCAGCGAATGTAGATCTGCCCACCAGGGTTGGGAACATTGCGAAGATATCGACTTGATGTTGTAGTTGTTCCACAAGTCATGAACAGGGTAACACCCATATGTTCTACTGTCCCAAGAGTAGAATTGGACGGAGCCTGCTATCATCAATGTAGCAGTGCACGTGCCTATACTAAAATAGTTGGGAGTACGTGGTGTACAACTATAACTTGAACGAGGAACTATCTCTTTTACACTTTTACATGTCATGCTTCCAACGGTCATATTTAGCATAACATTCTATTATACTTCCAACCTTGGATGATTCTGTGGTAAATATTTGCAAGTAGACGTCTTGTTCTGTGTATTTCTGACCAGTCCATACCGCCGGATCCTTGTGAGACGCCAATTTTGACAAGAAACACCAAAAGGACAAACTCAATTTGCGTCTTCATTTGTTGACAACTGCAAAAGTAATTTTTAACAATCAAACAAATAAAATAAAAATGTTGAATTTTAAAACTAAAATATTATACAGAAAGGGGAAAAGCTGTTTTCACTCTGTTTAATTATTTCTCCCAAAACAGCCAAGTTGCACCTGTTGTTGACAACTTCAATAGTAATTATAACAATAAAAACACGCTAAAAAAGGTAGAATTATTTTAAATATTATCAACAATAAGGGGGAAAGCTGTTGTCGGTATCTTATCTTATTTTTTTTTCTCCAATGATTCAAAACAGTTTGTAAACTAATTAATCAAGTTGAAAAAACTTCTAATATAATTTCTAACAAATATAATAAAGAAAACTACTAAAATACGCATGATTAAAAATCAAATGAAATAAGCATGAACAAGTATATATATCTTATTAGACAGTTCGATGTGTAATGTGGCTGGATATTTTACGAGTGAAACGCTGTATTTTGGCGAGCCTCCGGGCGAGTCAAAATGCAAGTTAACGAGTAAAATATCCAGCCATATTACACATCAAACTGTTTAATAAGTTATTTTATTATTTAAAGCAAAATGTTGTTTTACTTGAGGACTAGATAGACGAGTAAAAATATCGCTGGATATTTTTACTCGATCCAGTCCTACTTCTGCGATATTTTTACTAGTTGGATAATAAAGGTACTTACTGAATCTGTCTCCGACGGTAAAAATATTTATCAGTTGGTAGCTGTAGCTTTAATGCCTGACTAAATTCAATCACTAAAATGTTTTCTTTATATCCATCATTTAATTGATTAGCTGATAAATGTTTAATTCATACTACATAATTATGTTATAACTAATTAGGGACGGAACAGTTGTGTTCGGGGTCAATTAATTCTAAGTTTGCTCGATATTTTGCCGCTCTCAGGCGTTGCACCTTATTTTTCATGTAGTCGCTCGATATTTTGTGCCGTATTTGACCTTTAAATGTAAATTCTGATGATTGCTCTATGTATTGTGTCGTATTTGACGTTCTTTGAAAATCAAAATAAACCAACAAATGGATGAAGAAACATGTGTAAAAGTGAATTTTTACACTAGCTAATTTTTAAGTTACCTGCTTACTTTGATGATGCAGATTTGTATTTATCCATGTATAAAGTCTATAAGCTAAAGCCACACCCTTTTCCAAATGGGTGTGGCTTATCTACGAAAACACTATCTGCTTCCATTTGCTAATTTGGTTTGGAGTGTGCTGCCAGCACATAAATAATGTATCCCAGGCCTAAAAGTTTGACTTTTCATACTATATAATTATTCTTTTTATGGAGCAAAAAAACAAAAAACACACCTTTTTTGATTGCGTCTGGCGGTGAGGATCGCGTCCTGGATTGGTTCTCAGTTGACTTAACAGCTCTTGAACGTACAAAGCTAGGTAAAATTCCTTCCCGTGGTGAACCCTTATTTGATCAAACAATCCTTCCTTGATAGCTACTTTCCTTTGGAGAATAAGGAAAAAATTAAAGTAATGCTATATTAATTAAGTTCCCGGAAGTGTGCATAATTAATTAATTGCACGGTATTAAAGACAAATTCACAGTCCGTCAGCCAATCAGAAACAAGTATTTTTGTGGGTGTCTAATAGTAAACACATATTTTGTATTGTAACATCGTAGTTTGTAGTTTAAGAAATTAGGTTCTTAGGTAAATAATACTTTTAATCCAGTATGTATGTATTCATGCGCAAAATATTGTCATATGATTTATGAATTATCACTATAAATATAAGCAATATATATTTTTAAATTATTCGTTGGATACATGTGATACATATTGATTTGTTGGATTAAAGTTATATTCATTTTTTCGTAGGTGGTTTCAGATGGTTTCGTAGGTGGTTTCAGATGGTTTCGTAGGTGGTTTCAGATGGTTTCAGGTGGTTTCGTAGGTGGTTTTCAGGTGGTTTTCAGGTGGTTTCAGGTGATTCCAACTTTTAGTAACTACGTTAACAGAACTGACAATGATAAAACTCTAAAATAGGTCTAGCATTGCCGTCTCCTGGCCTTGTACTTTTATTTCTAGTCGCTTTTGTAGTTGTTCCACTTGATCAGAAGTTAGGCCTCTTATTGTGGGATGTTCAGTGTAAAATGTAGAATATCATGTTTATTTGAAGATATAGTATGTGTTGTGGGTTCCTTTGGTACTTTGTATTTATTTCGGTTTATAATTGTTAGGCTTCGCGTCCTCTCGATCGGATAAGGACGTTAAATCGGAGGTCCCGTTTCGCCACTCACACACTAACCATTAATCGGGGGGACGTAAAAGAACGACTGAGGACGCAGGTCACGCCCATCCTCAGAAGCTGGAGCTGAAGTTATTTTTAACCTCCTTGCCACCAACGCAGACGCTTTTATATCCCGCTTTAATTTTAGTGCAAAAAAAAAAAAAAAACACTCAGTCTTCTTCTCTTAATCTGAGTTCCGAGATTCACCCCCCCCCCCCCCCCCACCTCCTCCAGCTCCGATCCCCTCCTCTTCCCTCCACATTAGTCTCTTTCCTCCTTTATTAGTATAGGTATATATTTGAGATATTACGCGCGGGGTGATTGGTCGAGCGCTGTGCATTATAAGTGAGCAGAACACAGAAAAGACTGTCCTATGCCTTCTATTCCTTCACTTCTCAACACTGTGGTCAAACGACCACGCATGCGCGATAAAGCAAGTGAAATGACCCAGCACACAAATCTGACATTCGTACGGACTCTATAAAAAAACTATGGAGTGCACGACTTTCATCGCGTTTTTCTCAAAATGTAAACACAAATACCGATTAGAATAGAATTCCAAATGAGCTCGCGCAAAAGTTGGTCGAGTCAGGTCAGGGTCTACTGGTGACTCTGCTACTGGTAACATTGTAGCCGCATGGTCGGGATGTCGGCGACTAAACCGGCTCCCCATTAACAAAATGTTAGTGAGGAGGGTAGCCAGCAGGACGAAAAACGAAACCTGTCAAAGGGCGGATGAGCTCGTCTTGAGCCAACGGCCACCATGCACAAAGCTTTGGTGGAGTAACACCTGACAACCGGCCACCCACATGCAGTCCTGAAGATTTCAGCACGTCAAGAACATCAAGAACGTTCAGAACATCAAGACATCACACAAAAATAAGAACGAATAGTGGCAGACGCTTAAGTTAGAATGGAAAAGTTAATATATTGTTGTGTAAAATGTAAAATGTTAAGTGTAAATGTGTAAAATGTAAAGTGAGAGAGTGAATACAAAACACGACCACATCAGCTATATATGCTGTATTAATTGTAAATGATGTACTGTTTATTTATTAAAAAAAAGGTATATATGCTGTAAAAATATATCGTGTATAAATACATAAATACAGATTGTGTAAGATTAGCTTTGCTAAACTGGTGTATTTTGTAAATACTTTTTAAACCTTCTCTAAATAAAGTTCATCAATCAGTCAATCAATCAATCAATCAATCAATCAATCAATAGAATGGAATAGAATGGAATGGAATAGAATGGAATAGAATGGAATAGAATGGAATAGAATGGAATAGAATGGAATAGAATTGACTAGAATAGAATGGACTAGAATAGAATAGAATAGAATAGAATAGAATAGAATAGAATAGAATAGAATAGAATAGAATAGAATAGAATAGAATAGAATAGAATAGAATAGAATAGAATAGAATAGAATAGAATAGAATAGAATAGAATCGGAATAGAATAGAATAGAATAGAATAGAATAGAATAGAATAGAATAGAATAGAATAGAATAGAATAGAATAGAACAGAACAGAATGAAATAGAATAGAACAGAATAAAATGGAATAAAATAGAATGAACGGAATTGAATGGAATATAGTAGAATAGAATAGAGTAGAATAGAATGGAATAGAATAGGTAAATAAATAAGTTTTAAGCTGATTATATATACAAATGCTTTCAAGCAGGGCAGATCCAGAAATTTGTCAGGGTGGAGGCCCAATTGCAAAGGTGTCAAAGGTGTCCGGTCTCTAAATGCCTTAAATAAAATAGGGGTAATTTCGGCGCCAGGGGGGTGTCCGGTGCCTGAAGGGACACCCATAGACCCGCCCTTGTCAAGTAATAAACGCGAAAGAGGCACCGATGATTCAATATCAATATCTTTATTATGATGCAAGTAAAACTCCAGGATTTCAACTAACTAATGCGTCTCAGCCACCATTCATTTATAGAGAGATACCGTGGGAAAGTATCTCACTAATTTCCTATTTATGGGTGTTAGCTAAGTAGCACCAGAGAGATGAAATTCCTTAATTCTACAAGTGCATGATTATAGTAAATATGATTATATGTAGAAATAGTTATGGGAATTTTACAGCATTCCCTTCTGATAAAACTAAGGCATCGTCCTCGATGCACTACAATAAAATGAAGTTTTTTTTGTTTATCTTTTTGTTGTTGTTGGATACAGCCAATTCAAAAAACATTGTCGTCAATAGGCTTCGCGCGACTAGACCTCAAGGTAGCATGGGTAGAAATCACCGAATTAAGCGGATAAATGCACACAGTATCTAATGCGATACCATGCGCACTCAATCAACTCGCCGCTTTGGTGATTTCTACCCATGCTACCTTTCGGTCTAGTCGCGTAGACTTGAAGCCTATTGACGACAATGTTTTTTGAATTGACTGTATATACAAAAGCCATCTATGGATCTTAGGCAATTTTAGGCGATTTTATCAAAAAGCTCCTAAAATCTAAGGCGATCTTTAATAGGCAATTTTAGGAGATTTTAGCAAAAAGCTCCTAAAATCTAAGGTGATCTTAGGCGATTTTGAGCAATCTTGCGACTAGGCGTAGGCCTAAAAAGTCTAAATAGCGACTACAAAAATGTTTGAAAAATATGAAAAGTTATTATTGTCAATTGCTTCAAATTTAAGTTCATAAGATGCATATACAGTGGTACCCCGTTAATCTGGCCACCGAAGGGACAGCCCAAAGTGGCCGTATTAAAGGGCCGGGGTGGCCGTATTAGGCGGGTAAATTTTATAGAAAATGTATGGGCATGCATTTCGTCGGGACCTCAAAAACTGGCCGTATTAACCGGTTGGCCGTATTGACTGGGTGGCCGTATTAACCGGGTGGCCGTATTAACCGGGTGGTCGTATTAACCGGTGGCCGTATAAGGCGGTGTTCCACTCTACATTTATTTCAAAAACGCTGTCTCCACTTAATCTTCCAAGACCGAAATTCATAGATACACAGTTTGATTGAGTGAACATGAAACAGTTGCGCAGTATTCCCACTGGAATATAGAATGTCCGACAAACAGCGTATATTTCAGAAAGATTTACAGCATTTACGTATTCTGATAGAATACATAAATTCCAAGACAGACTTATAGAGTTTTAAGTAAACTATATATATTCGTGCTGTATATTCAGAAAAAACGTATTTGGTTTGTCGAACGTAGCAACAGTGACTAAGGAATGGGGCGTAAGTGTTTGCAGTCATGCAGCTTCGCGTTATTTTTGGTACGGTTTGTTTTCATTCATAACTGCTATTTTGCAGTGTCGCAAATCTTGCAGTTGCGGATTTTAGGAAATTTTGGTGCGATTGTGCGAGTTTTGTCGATTTTTGTGTGCGGTTTTGCGGTTTCCAATGCACTCTTCCGCCCCCCTCACTAAGGTAGAACACAATGAATAGTGAATCTATGAATAAATGCTGGTTTTGTGCTGATAATCTATTGAAATTACACTTGTTATCAACAAAATGAATTGTACTACAACAACTCAAATATTCACACTGTGTTATTAGTTTGAATTCTATAGAAAACAAGTTTTATTTCAATACATTACCAGCACAAAACCAGCATTCATTTCGGTCTTGGCTTGATTGGCTTGTTGCTTTACCGCGACAACGAGTTTTAAAATATGGCTGACGACAACAGCAAGAAGGAGTTTCAGCAGTGCTAAAATATGGCTGACGACAACAGCACAAAGGAGTTTCAGCAGTGCTAAAATATGGCTGACGACAACAGCAAGAAGGAGTTTCAGCAGTGCTAAAATATGGCTGACGACAACACCAAGAAGGAGTTTCAGCAGTGCTAAAATGATTTTATCACAGTCGTGTCAACATTTGTGTTTACACTGCAAATACGGCTGAGTAGATACAACACAGTATATTGCGTTAATCTTGCATTCAGGATAACACTTTATAGTGGGTAAACCCAACTCATTATTGAGAGTAAACATAAATGTAGACGGCCATCGAGTACAGTGTACTCAATATATTGAGTTTAACCTCACTTTTACTCAATAATGAGTTGGGATTATTGAGTTGGGTTAACTCACTATAAAGTGTCATCCTGAATGCATGATTAACGCAATATACTGTGTTGCATCTACTCAGCCGTTTTTGCAGTGTAAGATTAAAGTTGTTATGATGTGCAGAATTGTCAGGACATTTGTATTTTTTCCTCATCGAACTCGAACAATCATTTAGTACATCTGACCAGGTATATTATAAAGATTACGAGAAGTAGTATTATGATCACCACGGCCGCCACGCCTATTGACAACGAGATTAAGAGGGTATTTCCTGCAGTAGCTAAAATGAAATTATGAAATATATTAAAATCGTTTTCTACCGAGAATAGTTAGCCAACCAGCCAGCCTACCAACTAACCAACGACTAAACCCGCGTTGCATTAGCTAGTAAATGTACCAACCTATCAACTAATCAGGTAGCCTACCAACTAACCAACCACTAAACCCGCATTGAATTAGCTAGTAAATGTACCAATCTATCAACTAATCAGCCAGCCTACCAACTAACCAACAACTAAACCCACATTGAATTAGCTAGTAAATGTACCAACCTATCAACTAATATCAGCCAGCCTACCAACTAACCAACAACTAAACCCGCATTGAATTAGCTAGTAAATATACCAACCTATCAAATTATCAGCCAGCCAGCCAGCCAGCCTACCAACTAACCAACAACTAAACCCGCATTGAATTAGCTAATAAATATACTAACCTATCAACTAATCAGCCAGCCAGCCTACCAACTAATCAACGACTAAACCCACATTGAATTAGCTAGTAAATGTACCAACCTATCAACTAATCAGCCAGCCTACCAACTAACCAACCACTAAACACACATTGAATTAGCTGGTAAATGTACCAACCTATCAACTAATCAGCCAGCCAGCCAGCCAGCCTACCAACTAACCAACGACTAAACGACTAAGCCTACAACGGCTGATTTTAATAAAATAAATCATCACTTAATTGACATCACTGAAAAGTGTGTGAGCAATTTTTAATATTTTACTTTAAAGTAAAGTAATATTAAAGTTAAAGTTGTGTTTGAAAAACGTAATGTGAAGTGAAATTTTAACCGAGCTTTCCGCGCATGTGCACTGTATCCGTAAAATTAGTTCAAAATAATCTTATAATTACCTTCTTCAAGTGTTCTTCTAGTGATATTGGTGGTGTAAGGACCATCTCCTACTGATGTATAGGCAAGTACTTTGAAGGTATATTCTGTGTGCATGGCAAGATTGTCCAGGACAGTACTAGTACCAGTATAGTTTTTCACTGATGTAGAGGAACAGTGACCAGTCTTGCAGTACAAGAGTTTGTATCCTTTTATAATACCATTTCGTTTATCAGAGGGAGGTAATTTCCACGCTACATTAAAACTGGTAGAACTGATGGCAGTTGCTGTAAAGTTCTGGGGTGCAGCATCCGGTTCTAAACAGATTAAAAATAATACGTCTTTTACAATAAAACTTATTTCATATAGTACGCTCAGAACGCATAGAACGCTAAAAACGCAAACAACGCTATCCTCAAAGTCGTACAATCTCAAGTCGTATGGTCTACGTTCTTTCTCAGTCGCTGCTTCTCTACTTTGGAACTCTCTACCTCCTTCGATTACTGTCATTTCAAGTGTATCTTCGTTCAAGTCTAAACTCAAAACTCATTTATTTAAATTAGCTTTCTCATTGTAATCATATCCATTTTTGTACTTTTGTATTTTGTATTTTTATTTTAAGCGCTTAGAACAGACTTGAATAAGCGCTATATAAGCTATATACATTATTATTATTAACGCTTAGAACGCATATAGACACTAAGAACGCATAGAACGTATAGAACGCTAAGAACGCATAGAACTCTAAGAACGCATAGAACGTATAGAACGTATATAGAACGCTAAGAACGCATATAACTCTAAGAACGCATAGAACGTATAGAACGCATAGAACGTATATAGAACGCTAAGAACGCATAAAACGCTAAGAACACATAGAACGCATGGAATGCCAATAACGTATAGACATAAAACGGGTATATATATATATAAATCAGATTTGTTTAGTATTTTTAATATTGTTTTCTAATATTGTTTACTTCTTTTAAAAAAGCGCGTTACTCGAAAATATTGTTTCGCTGTTTCAAGTTCGAGTTAAGCACATATGTCAAAATGGGTGTGGCGAGGGCGTAACTCGAAAAGCGCGTAACTCGAAGCGCGTAACTCGAGAAATACCCTATCTACATATCGAGTTGTCCAACTGTGTGTCTGTCTCTCTATCTGTTTCTCTGTCTCTCTCTCTGTTAGTCTTCCAGCCTACGTACTTGTCGATTTGTACATCTCATTGTTTGCCTGTCTGTCTGTCTGTCTGTTTGTCAGCCTATCTGCCTACCAGCCTGCCTGCCTGTCAGACTTACTGGTTGTCTGTCTGTCTATCTGTCCTTCTGTTCGTAAGAGTTCTGTCTGTCTGCTGTCTATGTTATATCCTTCTTACCGTCTTCAAGCGTCTGGCACACTTTATGTACAAAAGTACTTTTATTGCCCATTCCCTTGTCTGTATATGCCGTGATCGTTAGACTAAAATTTGTGAATTTGGCCAAGTCAGGTATTTCTGTTTTACTTGCAAGAGCTCGTTGTACATCTACGTATTTCATATTGGATTCAGGATCGCCTTGTTTCAGATAAGTGACATTGTAACCTAGAATAAGATTGTTCTGAAATTCTTTAGGCACCTCTCCCCAAGTAACAAGACAAGATGTAGAGGTTTTTCCAACTGCGTTAACATTGGTTGGTGGAGCAGCAGGCACTGGAACCAAAAACAAATCGTAAGTACTTATTGACTGAGTGGGAGGGCCGTACGGGAAAAAAATTGGCTCGCGGTCATGACGTATGGACCGAGCGCAGTGATCCTGCGAGTAAGATCATGTTGTGCTATGTTCGCAAAGAGTCTCCCGGTACAACAGTCAGGTCTCTTAGGCATTCACTAACAACACTCATGATTGTAAACTGCATGGTTGAGCAGTCCGATAAGTCCTCCATATACACATTAGTAGATTGTAAAGCGCTATGAGCTATTCGAGAGATATAGCGCTATATAAATTGAGGCATTTTTTTAAGAAGTAAGTAACATACCCAATCCTTTTGTGTAGCAGTAGACAGGAGGACTGAATGGCCCCAAACCATGTATGTTCGAGGCTGCAACTTTAACTTTGTATCCACTGTAATACTCAAGGTCTGTAAGGATTCTTGACGTGTTGCCAACACCTAGTTTAACGTGAAGTGTTGTGTTGCTGCCAACTTTAGTGTAGGCGATCCGAAATGATGTCACATTAATGTCAGTGTTAGTTACATTATCCCATGATACTTTGCAGGTACTGGTGTCGTCATGGGGTGGTGTTGCATTGTGGGATACCACGTTATTTGGATAGACTGTAGGAACTGCAAATAAAATGTCATTTTGTGTTAACAGAGTTGGAAATGGTGATGATAATAGTAGATGATGACGATGATAAAGACAAATTAACAGTGAAGATGATAATGATGATGATATAGACAATGATGTTGTTTATGATGATGTTGATGATTGCAATTATAGTGATTATGATCGTGATTATACTGACGATGATGATAATGATGATGTTTTTGTTGAAGAGTGATAGAAGTGATGATAACGATTTTGATCGTGATTATACTGATGATGATGATAATGATGATGATGATGATTATTATTATTATTACGATGGCGATTATCATATAGCTCTGTGATTTTGAACATTTGATCTTTGTCAAGCAAAAACCCGCTATTAAATAGAATTAAAATTCAACATCCAGAGAAGCCTGTCACATGCAGCATAATATGATTATATATATACTCAGACGATAACCGGTGGTAGAAATATGGCAAAACATATATATCATTCAAAGAGTTTTCGAGGCTCTACAGTCCGATCGATTTTGAATGAGAGTCTTACATGAGAATGACCGAGAGAATACAGCGATAGCGATTAGAAATATTGCAAAGTACGTATGTTTTTTCTTCACGCATAGCTATGTATCACACATCAAAATATTTATATAAAAGCTCGTTGTTTTTAAACCCACCACTACAATTTTGTGAGGGACTGTTTAATTGCAAATACAGCCCATATTGTAACTTGACATGAGAATAGTCGCACAATCTCTCTTGTAAAAGTGATCAAACCGTTCGCTTTCAACTCAGAAAGTACTTTTACTTTTTGCACTGAAAAAAAGATCAGCTTTTCTGCAATTATTTCGAGAAAAGATAAAAATAGGCAAGATTTTTCATTCTAATTTCTGCCTGTTTGCATTGGCCTTTATACGGGACGTCTAGCATGAAATTTTACCTGACTAAATGTTAACATGTGTTTTCCAATGTATATTATGTTGATGAAAAAGATAATAACAATAACTACAGTTACAACAACGGACTAAACAATAACACTAATAATAATATTACCTGGGCCAAGAGTAGATCCTTTGACAGCATCTGCGCTTTTCCCATTAGCAATCGTCTTTGCGGTAACATTAAAGCTGTACTCTGTTAAACTTCTGAGACCACAGATGTCTTTCGAGTATGATTGTTGCTCGGTTGTATTGAATTCAACTTTCGACGAACCCCCAGAGGATGTTTTGGATGGAATATAATCGATTAGGAATCCTCTGATTTTACCTCCAATGGGAGTTTCAGGGGTTTTCCATTCTAGTCTTATACACGTCGAGTTCATACCGGTTGCGTTAACTTTAGTGGGTGGGCCAGGTGCTAATAGATACAAAAAACGTTTATTAGGAATTATTGATCTGAGCACTGGTGTAAGCGATGTTGATATGTTGAGAGATTTTCGTTCTTTAGTCATTTTCTTAACTCTGAAGATGGTTAACGCTCATGTTTGTCAAACAACGAGAAATACTCGTTACTCGAGGAAATTGATGTGTGTGTGTGTGGGGGAGAATGGACCAACATTCATGGGGAAGGGGCTAATTATAACGTAGTCACTACGAGATACTAGCATCGTGTCAACTACTTTTGTTAAAGATTGTAGGTAATCATCACTTACTTGTTTCTTTGGTTGTGACATTTATTGTTAATGACTTGTAAGCACCACCAAGAAAGTACTGTTTAATTGTAACGTCATAGACTGTATAGGGATTTAGATTGTTGAACGTTGCTGTCAAATCATATCTCTCATTGCTAATGTAACCTACAGATGATGGGGGCGTCCTTGAAGAATATGAGACGTTATAATACTGGAACATTGAAAAGTCTTGGTCGTCATGGATTTCCCACTCAACCTCTATCTCATCTATTTTGTTACTATGACCTTCCATCACGATATCAGTTTTGGGAACTGGAAGAGATGAAATGGTATGCACTGTCAAACGTGAGAGGGGGTGGAGGAGGGCGGTTAGAGGGGGAGTGGGGTTGGGAGTGGCGTGAATCGGTGTGTAAGGAGGGTAAAAATATCGGGTATGCGATTTGGTATCGTTTACGATGTATCAATTGAAATTGAAAATTTCATCGCTTTTCCCGCTTTTCGCTGGATGTTTTTGTGAAGAACCTCTATGACCAACAATCATGCCCTTTGTAACGGTATCTTTTAGGGGTGTGAAAACTCATGAAGTATGAGTTCCTCTCCCGGCATCGTTTACAGTAGTTTACAATGACCCAACTATTTTTGAGATTCCATTGATTGGCTCTTGTTGAGACTTAGCACGAAGCAAGACACAGGGAACCCAAATAGACGATAACATTGGACAAGGCCCTTACCAACTGTCGTTGTGTACTGGTTCACAATACCACCCAAATCATCAATGAATGGCTTTACTGCATTCCCATCCTCGTTTGTAACATACACGGTGACTGTACACTTAAGTTCATTAGCTGCAGTTCTAAAAATAAAACAAGAAATTGTTTTTATTAATATTTAACTGCAATATCTGAATGTAGCAGCTCAAGTCAGAATTCACATTAGGGGGCTTTCATTCATCCTCATAGGGACCTACCCGCATGTTGTATTGACTGCAGCATCGTCTTTCACACCTCTTATCAACGTTTTAGCCTGAAGAATTACAAAACATTGTTATATAAATGAAAAAGGAAGTATAGACTGGGTCGGTGTGTAATAACATGAAATTTGTAACCTTAAAATTGATACTTTTAAAATTAACTTGTTTGCATTTTTTTACTCTGACGGAGCTCTACGGTTTATAACGTCAGTAAAGCTAAGTATCATTTATGTAGTATATAAAAAACGAGCAGCAGTGTTTTATCAAGGATAAAAACCCGAGCGCAGGGAGGGTTTTTGATCCTTGATAAAACACGTGCTGCGAGTTTTTTATATAGCTTAAAAAACTCCAACACTTATTCAAAACTAAATTATAAAAGTTTCTTGAAGAAAAGTCCAATTTGGAGACAAACTTTATTTGCAAGGTACACTGCGCATTCTCATATCACACCATGCACCATTAAGCACCACATTTGGCATCCCACATTTGAGAAAGGTCGTGTATAATATAGTAGGAGCTTGATAGCATTGTTTCGGGTGATGCCTCTAGTAAAGGTCAATGATGAGAGATTAAAACTGAGACCTTTACAAGTGTCATAGGTACATAAAGACACACGTACCTTTATCATAAAGACACATGTGTTTTTATATAATGTACCTATGGCAGTGTTTTATGGGGTATAAAGGTCATGCATGTGACCAAATTGGAATGCCCCGATTGGACTAATCGCTCATGAATTATTAATGAGTTTTTTAATTGGTGTTACAAATTTCATCTTATTACCTAACGTTTTGTTATAGAGTTTATGTGGGTCAATGTTATTATTATTATTCGTAATAAACCTTTTCTACGATGCTGTCTTTTGAAGTCTCGTTGGGAAATGTTACTTCCATAATGAGAGTGTAGCCTGTATCACCTAGAAAGAAATGACATGGTTAATAGATAGGTGAATAAAAAAAAAGATGGGTGGATTGATGGATGAAAGAATAGTTGAATGAATTTACGAAAGAATGGATCAATGATTGAATGAATGAATAGATAAATGAATGAACGAAAGAGTGAGTGAGTGAGTGAGTGAGTGAGTGAGTGAGTGAGTGAGTGAGATTTATTATTTCAAGTTCTTACCTTTATAGAACTGATAAATCTTTTGAACTTCAGTGCTATCTATTTCTCTACAAAACAGTGCAATCTCATCAATGAAACAATTGGGAGCCTTTGAAACGTTTTCTTCACCAAAATATGCCTGCCGCCCGTAGGTTGTATTATATCCAGAGATTATATTATAACGGCCATCGCCAACAGCTTTGCCATTTCTAAACAAAACGCGGCGTTTAAGAACGATTAGATAGCAAAAATAATAATTCAAATCATTTAGTTCAATTCAATTCAATTCGAGTGGATTCGATTGAATTCAAATCATACACTTCGGATCGGTTTAATTAAATTATTTAAATTCAGTTCAATAGATCTAGACCTCTTTACCTCCATATGAAAATTGCCCATTTCAGACCACGTGCCCTTGAGAATTGTTCTTTTATAATGAAAGTATATGTATAGCGTCTTGCAAAAAAGTCTGTAAATCCTAGAATAAACATATATACATATATCGGGTGCATTGTGGGAACGAATACGCGCGAGATTCATAGTATATAAGCGTTTTTTAACACTTAGTGGTGTCAGCTAGTCTTATATACTCATTTAATATTGATAAATATGCTTAAATACTCGTAAATACGCTTAAATACGTTCCCACAATGCACCCGATATATATATATATATATATATATATATACAGCCAATCTTGAAAAGGTTGTCCACTTGAAAAGACTTATATACTAAAAGAAATATCACGTGACTTATTGTAAAACTGGTCTTTTTTGCCGAGTCTAGAACTTAGACTTCTAGCGAGGGAAGAGACTGCTTGTTTGAATTCACCGCCATATTACTTTCAAACGCTATTGACTTTCTACATGCGCAGAAAGTGAATATAAAATGAGTCACGTGATATATCTTTTAGTATATATGTCTTTTAAGGTGGACAACCTTTTCGAGATCGGCTGTATATATATATATATATACAGCGATTTGCAAAAACTTTGACCATTTGCCCATATATACAAATATATCAAAACAATATAAGAAATTATGGGATATGTTAACTGATATTTTTTTCGAGTAGCCTATGACTTGGGGTATCTGAAAAAAATATCAGGGATCATATCCCATAATTTCTTATATTGTTTTGATATATATGTATATATTTAAGAAATATATTTAAGAAATATAAAACAGCGTGCGTGTCTATGTACTGTGATATAAATTAAACACACTGGGAGATGTAGAGCCCGAGAGAAGCAAACTTAGAAACACGAGCGCAGCGAAAATGCAGAGAAAACTTTTCTACCGAATGTTAGTAAACGCGCGCGCAGTGCTGCGACAGCATAATTCGTCATTTTCATTCTCTGTTCTCTTATATATATATATGGAGCACCATACTTTAGAAAAAATGGTAACCCATCGAGTTGATTTTTCGTCGACCGACACAGGAAGCCCACGCTGTCCGTCCGTCCGTCCGTGTACATCGCGATTCTGATTGGCTGTTACATTTCGCCGGGCACGAAAGTGACGCGCGCGCTAAATAGCACTAGATCAACAAAGCAAAGTTGTTCTTTTATCGACAAAAAAGTCAAACAAACAACAACAAAACAGTACTTGCTAATAGCAGAGCTTTCATTAATACAAAATATGAACGGAGAAAGATGAACTTCGACGAACATAAAGAGAGTTTTGATCGAAGAAGAACATAAACATGAAGGACACAAAAACGAACAAGAAATTATACTAAAGAAAAGCAAAAGACTGATTACAAAAGATCAAGAAAACGTATTTTCCTTCGCGGAAGAATAGATCTGACAGCAATTTAAAAAAAAATGATAAAAAAGCGACCTTGTTTGTTATGAAAACTGTCTTCAAATCCTTCCCTCGGCACAGTTTATTGAAGGATTTTCAAGCTTGGCAGTTGAACTATGAACAATGTTTGACCCATCAAAATTCAAGTACATATATTTATTCGTCAAAATATCGGATCAATGTCATTGAAGAAAGAAAACCTCAAGAACATAATCACCGATAAAGTAAGTTCACGTTTTTGAGAGACAAAACTCAAAAATTAGTTCAATCTTCAACTCGTTTCGTTGTAGTTTTCGTGTAAAAGTAGGGACTGTTTTGCAGTCTAAATTAGTTCAATCTTCAACTCGTTTTATCATAGTTTTTGTGTAAAACTAGGGTCTGTTTTGCAGTCTCAATTAGTTCAATCTTCAACTCGTTTCGTCGTAGTTTTCGTGCAAAAGTAGGGTCTGTTTTGCAGCCTAAATTAGTTCAATATTCAACTCGTTTTGTCACAGCTTTTGTGTAAAAGTAGGGTCTGTTTTGCAGTCTAAATTAGTTTCCTCATAAACGGAAAAAATCAAAGATGAATTGAAATACAAATAATTTAAAATTGCGGGTTGAATAACTTCTGTTTCATTTAGCAATATTGACTATTTTATGGCTACGAAACGAGATTTTTTTAGTAGTTTTTACTTCAAAGTCGTTAATTTTTTGTTTACAGAACAAAATGATGTTTTGCACGAAGTTTTTCATAATAAAATACGTATACCTTGTTTTAAAATCCTTGTCTTTTCAAATCGATCTTGTGTTGGTAGAACTTATTCTTGAGGCTTTTAATTCCATTTCAAAATAACTTTTTATTTTGTTTTGAACTGATTTGCCATGACTTCTTTTTAGTAAATCTAATACGATGAAAAGGTTTAAACTTTTCTATCCGGAATCCTAACTAACTTTGAAAAATAAAAGGTAAAAAGCGGCCGTAAAACGACTGTTCAGCCGCAGCACTTTTTTAAGGCGTTATAAAAAGCAAAATAAGCTTAATGACTTAAAAATAAAAGGGATAATCAAAAGGCTATTCACAATATCGTTTGGGAATCGTATTTTCCATCAAAAACATTTCTGAACACTTTTTGTCTGAACAAAACTATTGACTGAAGTGACAGTTGACAATTTATATATATAAGAAAAGGCAGTGGAATTTATTACAATTTTTTACTTACATTAAATCAATTTCCATTCATGAATTGTCCATTAACATGCTTTTATCGGACTTTTTTCAATGAGAAATCTCCGCCCCTCGTGTAAATGACAAACTTTCCTTTTGTGCGTTGCGTTACATGATGGCGTCACCTACATCGATAGCCAATGAGGTTTTTGACATTATGTCAATCAAAAAGAGAGCGAGAAATATCTTACATTTTACTAGCTTTTCCAGGGCTTTGTTTTGATTCTCTCTCCGCGCGCTGAATCTCCGTAAGGTTATATTTTTCGTTTAAAGATGCTATAGAAATTACAATAAACAGTAAGTTGTATAATAAATCCCTTTAATATTAGATATTTTCTTGGGTATTACGGGCTGACATTTTACTCATTGCTTGTATTTTGCCTCGCGCAGAGGCTCGGAAAATACGTACGCAACTCGTAAAATATCAGCACGTACGTAATATCCAAGAAAATATCTAATAACACGCTGGGCTGGCAGTGTACTGAAATCGGCGTTTTTAAGCGTGATTTTGAATAACTTTTTATAGTTAAGTCCGATCAACTTGAAGTTTTACATGTGAAAAGTAAACACCAAAAGAAAAATTTTCTTCTTTTCACTTTTACAAATGTTACGATTTTTGGCGGGAAAATGACGTCACCAATTTTAGTGGGAAATTGAAATAGAGGGTTATGCAAAATTTTAAAATGCGCATTTAAAAGAACTCATTGAGATATGTTCAAAACCGAAGAGATAACAGTCAAAGTCAAATTTAATCAAAATATATGATTTTTTGAAGTTTAGAATTTTTTTCTATTTTACACAAAAATGCAATTTTCAAAAAATTATAACTTTAGATTAAATTTGACGTTGACTATTATCTCTTCGGTTTTGAACGTATCTCAATGAGTTCTTTCAAATGCGCATTTTAAAATTTTGCATTACCCTCGTTTTAGATTTTCCTCTAAAATTGTTGACGTCATTTTCCCGCCAAAAATCGTAACATTTGTAAAAGTGAAAAGAAGAAATTTTTTCTTTGGGTGTGTACTCTTCACATATAAAATTTGAAGTTGATCGGACTTAACTATAAAAAGTTATTCAAAATCACGCTTAAAAACGCCGATTTCGGTACACTGCCAGCCCAGCGTGTAAGTGTAAGTGGTATTTACATGCACATATTGATGTTGTAAGAACAAATTAAACTGGGAGCTCCGCTATTAGGTATTACCTAATTTGTATATTATATATATATATCCCACTTTTCCCTGCCTTGCTCCAATTATCAACAGCCTGCGTCACATTTAGACTTAAGGATAGTCTAAATGTATATCAAAAACTCATTAATAATTCATGATAAATTTTCAAAAGAAATTGTAACCGTGACGAGTGTTTTAACTGAAGTTATAGATTCACCCTAATTTACATAAACTTTATCCTTAATTTTCTCTAATAAATTTTCACAAACCCTTGATTTTTTTTTACAAAAAAACAAAATATAGGTTGGGGTTTTTGAAGTCGCTCAATAAACTCGCAAATCGTGTTTTATCAGGTTTAAAACCACTTGGCTTCGCCGAGTGGTTTTAAATCCTGATAAAACACTCCTGCTCGTTTATTAAACATTACATAGTGTATTTATAAAATATTTGATTTAAATCGCACGCTCTGATTGGCTTAAAAGCGTTCTCTATAACTCAACAGTGCACGGAGTGTCGGTTTGTTTGATTTTAACTCCTGAATATTTTATAAAAGAAATAGAAAACTCGGCAGCAGTGCTCTTTTGAGTTATAGAGCACTTGGGAATTTTAAGAAGACTCCAGAAGCGCTGAGAAGCACTCCGCTACGCGTCGTGCTTCTCCTAACGCTTCTCTCGTCTTCTTAAAATTCCCGCGTGTTCTATAACTCAACAGAGCACGCTGCCTCGTTTTCTATTTCTTCAATATACATCATCATTAACATGTGAAAGAAACAATTCCCAAGGATAGTATCACGTGATCTGAAATGGGACAACAAACAAGGAAGGTAAAGAGGACTATTCGGTTTGATTAAATTAAGTTCATTTCAATCCAATTCAATTCAATTCCGTTCAGTTCGATTTAATTAAATTAAATTCGTTTTTTTTTTTATTCGATTCAATTCAATTCAATTTGGCTTGATTCGAATCAATTCGGTTCGATTCAATTCAATTCAATTCAATTTGGTTCGGTTTGAATCGTTACGATTCAATTCAATTCGACTCAATTCAATTCTTTTTCAACCAATTTCTTTGTACCTGTACATGATCAAAGAGGGCCCGTTTTCCAGACTCAGATTCATGCTGACCATAAAATGAGTCCAGATATTCCATGGGGCAGGAACAATAACCGAGAGCCTGAAACCTTTATGATTAACCGTCACAGCTATCTCGTCAAGTGTTGTGTTAGGCTGGGTTACTTGCAGTCGAGCGCCGCCTGGTGTAGTCTTATCCTCACCTACCAAATATAACAATCGTTACTGAATCAGCAATAGACCATTTGTACACATTATCTAACAATTGAAATACTTCAAAATTTCACGGGCTATAGACAAATTCTAAGCAGTTTGATGAGAACCGTTAATCAGCAATTCTTGGGAAATGCTTATATGCGAGTTATATTTATTTTTAATTATTTATCACTTAATAAATACTTGAATCAGTAACTGGAATAGTATTGTTATAATTAGCCATTTTCATATCGAGCAAGGGACTGGAACCAAGTTTCTCATAATTAATTTAATTCAAAAATAAACCCCTTCACACGAAAGAACAAATACAAATTATCAAGAATTGAAAGTTCAATTCCCCTCCGCAAAAATCAGACAACATAAGTGGAGTGTTGTGTGCTTATATGCAAGTTATTGTGTCTAGCTATAGGATAAACAAATAATTAGCATTTGATTTGTTTATGCGTTTCATATTGTTCACTGTGGATCCCACAATAATCACTTACCAAAGGTAAAGAATGTTTGACTGTCGCCTGTTTTGTTGCCATTTTTTAACCAAAAACTAGCGGTCAATCCTTTAGTTACGCTTGCGAGAAGACAATTACTCTTGGGATAATTTGTTAGACCTTTTACAATATTTCCGTTGCCTTTTACAGCCTTTCCCTGGACTCCGTTGTTTATATATTTTAGTGGATTAAGATAATAATCCCCATCATCAAAATGGTCAGAGATTGGATCTTCTGTAAATTCCAAAAAGAACTGTAGCTCGTGATTGGCTCCAAGGAACTCCAAAAAATTGTTATTTTGTCCTGGTGGTTTAAAAATAGACATTTTCCATAATATAAGGGTTCCTAATGATGATAAAATGCTAGAAAAGTTGTTCCTGGTAATGATGATGATGATGACGATGATAAAAGTGACGAGAGCGATTTTGATGATGATGATGATGGTGATGATAATGATAATGATAATGATAAAGTTGGTGATAACGATGTTGCTGATGATGGTGATGATGATAAAGATGTTGATGATGATGATGATGATAAAGTTGGTGATAACTATGTTGATGATGATGATAATGATGATGATAATGATGATAATGATAATGATAATGATGAAGATGATAATGATAAAGTTGGTGATAACTATGTTGCTGATGATGTTGCTGATGATAAAGATGTTGATGATGATGATGATTGTTGTTTTTTCCAACCGGATTGATGCAGATTACAATACTACATTTTACAGTGGTACGACAACCACAGATTAAGCAACTGACACAGGAAACCCATAACTAACACAGGGTTCCCATACACTACAGTCCCTCCTACTTTTAAATAACTATTACATAAAAGCAACAAAACTTAATGTTCTTTTAAGTGTCCAATGTATACCACTTATTAACCGAGAGTGAGGTCATTACAGGGAAATCTCAGACCGAGGTCAATACATCAAGACCGAGGCCTGAGATTTCCCTGTAATGACCTCACTCTCGGTTAATAAGTTATTTATTATATGGCTATTTTAAAAAACGAGAAAAAGTAATATTTTTTTGATATTTTACGACGCGCGCGCGTTGCTTTCAAATGGCTTCCCAGTAGTTTTACTGAAAAAGAGCGGGTTGTCAGAAACCGGTTTGTTTTCATTCAGCATGCGATGGCTGCCTCAACAAACTTACAGAAATTTTAATACAAAAATATTGAAAGTACTGGAGCTTTCTTCATCATTCCAAATCAAAGATCGTTTAAAGACAAAGAATTTTGTTTGTATCTCAACATCAAAGAAAGTCAAGAAACAAAAAACAAGTTTTATAAAGGATTTTAGCTGGCATAAACAAGTGAACGATGGTTGTTGAAACGAGTTGAAATTCGTCGTTCTTGTGGACGTTGAAGGAATTTATATTTGTCTGTGTCATATATGCTGTAAAAATATGTGAACGAGCTTTATGTTCTTTAGAGAATTAAAAAAAGGTCTATAAGCTAAAGCCACAACTCACTTTTAAAAAGCTTCAAAATTTCTACTAAATTCCTGACTTCAAAAACTATGTTACCTTTAGTAGAAATTTTGAAGCTTTTTAAAAGTGAGTGAAAAGCAACGACATGGATAGACAAAAGATAGCTCAAATCACCGCCGTGTTGTTTACAAGGAAAGATAAAAACTAAAATTAAACTTTTCAACAGTTATTGAGGTATGTGAACGAGCTTTATTTTCTTTAGAGAATTAAAAAAAGCTTTTGAGTATTCTCACAACCATGAAATATGTTATTCTCTCGTGAGTTTTTGCAATATTGATTTGATTTTCTTAACTTTTGCTGGTCAAAATGTTTGCAAAAACAACCAATGCTTGCCAATTAGCCTTGAATTAAAGTTTTTATTATTGTTTATCGAAAAATAAGTAGTTTTCTTTTCACCTCGCGTTAGCTACCGTCCAGCCGAGAAAAAATAATGACCGGTCATTACAAGAAAATAATGACCGGTCATTATGTGTCAGCAACCAATCAGAGCGCGCGGAATTTTGATGCCATATAATAAAACTTAATAAAGTTCATAGTCAGGAATTGTCTCTTAATTGTTCAATTTAACATAATAAAGTTCATAGTCAGACAGTTGTCTTTCTTAAGTGTTCAATTTAACATAATAAAGTTCTCTGTTTCTTCTGTTTCTTCTGTTTCTTCTGGTTTATCCGCAGGTTCCTGTATCTCTTCTTCATCAAACTGTATCTCTATTTCATCAAGCTGTGGAGAAACAGTTTCGTCTTCCTGTAGTTTCATGTGAGAAACATTGCGCTTGTATTCAACTCCTTTCGCAGACTTGATGGTAACTTGGTTTCCATCTCGACTAGTAACTTGATATGGTGATGGTTGATAGTTAGTACTCAACTTGTTCTGTTTTACTTGTTCTAGCAAGACCTTGTCCCCAACTTGAATGTTGCTCTGTTTTGCATGTCTTCGTGCATCACTGTATTCTTTAGTCTTTTGTTTGTTCCCAGTATCTCTATCTCTTACATCTGTAACTCTTTCTCTTTGATCTTCATTCCCAAACTCAGGAATTTTGGTTCTGATCTTCCTTCCAAACATCAGTTCAGCAGGTCTTGCACCATTCGTTGAATGAGCAGTAGTTCTATATGCGAGCAAGAAGGTGTACATTTCTCGTCTCCAGTTTCTCCCTTCAGAGTGGGCTACCTTCAATGCTTTCAGTAGGCTTCGATTTTGTCGTTCAACCTCCCCATTTGCCTGGGGCCAATAGGGTGTGGACCTTCGGTGTACCATACCATTTTGTTTCAAGTACTGTTCAAATGTCTCCGACACAAATTGTGGACCATTGTTAGTCTTAATTGTCACTGGATACACATATCTTGCAAATACAGGTTTCAAAACCTTGATTATTCTATCAGCTGTAATTGATTTCAAGATCACAACTTCATAGAAACGTGTAAAATAGTAGTCAACAATAACAAGTAAATACTCCCCTGTTGGCAAAGGTCCTAGTAGATTAGCTGCAACATCTTGCCAGGGTTCAGTTGGTAGTTTAGTAGTCTTCAATGGTTCAGGAAGATTTGGTAGACTTACCAACTGGTATCCATGACATGTTTTACACTTAGACTCTACATTTTTGTCTATACCAGGCCACCAGACCTTTGTTCTAAGACGCTGTTTGGTTTTCACTTCACATTGGGGTCCTTCGTGTCCCAGTTCTACAATTCTTTTCCTTTAAAACTTCTTAGGAATAACTAGTCTTGTTCCTCGCAGTATTAATTGTCCATAAACACAAAGTTCAAGTCTTACCGCCTTGTATGGCGTTGGGCAAGTGTCCCATTTGTCAGACATTATACATCTACGAAGCTCAATAAACTCTTCATCTTTTGAAGACGCTTCCTCGATTTCTTGAACACTGATGGCATGTGGCACCGCATTAACAGCTACAAAGTGAACATATGCTTGGGCGTCATCATCTACGTTTACCATCGCCAACTATTCCGGCCATGCGCCCACTCACAAGGTCAGCGGTGCAACATAAAAGCGCTAGATAATTTTATCAGCTTTTACAAAGAAATGTATAGAGGATCAAAGTTATTTTCGAATTATAAAATTCTCGGTAAGGATCTGTCAATTTACCTAACTGGAAATATATTATATGACATTAAAGCATTTGATTTTTACCAAACATAGCTTTATTTATTGAATAGAAACCTTTACTTTCAAAAGTTCAGTTTTCTTCCCCTACATGCTCTGTATTCAGAAATATTCAGATTGCAAAATTGCAAGAAAAACACGAAAAGTGTGATATTCAGAGCATCATTTTTCAAAATCAAAGCTTGTTACCTCATTTACCGTGGCTGTTCCATAAACTAAATACATCATAAATTGCTTGTGTGAAATTTGTCGTCGATCGAACGAGGTTTTACCTTTCCTTTTTAACTTTGAAAAAGCTCCAAATTGAATTGACGTTCGTAAGACGCCATATACTTGCAATCCTTCCTTCAAGTAGAGGTACTTTGTGATGCGATAACTTTGGACATTCTTCGCAAACTAAGGCATGTTTGATACCAAAATGAAGCTAATTTACCCAACTAATATATACAATAGAGTTTAATGGGATAGTTGTTAAAGAAAAGGCAAACCGTAGCAAGAAAGTTGGGTTTCACCGAGTGCGGGCCTGAGCGAGCTTGGGCTCCCTGTGGCTTTGCTCAGATCGTCGGCATGTCGTTGCTATTTCGCTTGTAAATTACCAATTTTATAACATTGAACTCTACAAATGTTCAAGAGTTACGGTTTGATAGTTGCCTCAATATCCTTTGGTGTTAAATTGACTAAAAGAATATATTAATCGTATTTAACTTAGTTTTGTACAATCGATTTTGATTCTATCTTGGATTCCCGAATTGGTGTTTACTTTCTATTTTACACATGGTAACCGCTGGCCTCGATGACTGGCGGAAGTCCGGAATAGTTGGCGATGCTCTTGACCTTTAACTAAACGGGAAAGTGCATCTGCAATGTTTGTAGGTCCTGGAATGTATTTCACAGTGAAACTGTAAGGTTGTAAGCGTAGAACCCACCTCTCAACCCAACAGAGGGCTTTGACGTCTTCTAACAAATATATTCTAAGGGCTTGTGATCGGTTTGTAGCTCAAAGTCTACTCCATACAAATAAACATGGAATCTCTCACACGCGCACACTATTGCTAAGGCCTCCTTTTCAGTTTGGGAGTAGCGTCGTTCTGTTTGTGTAAGACTTTTACTGGCATAACAAACAGGTTTTTCAACACCGTCCTTTCCAGTACAAATACTGCACCTAACCCTATAGGGCTGGCATCTGTCACAACTTTAATCTTTGCATTCTTCAACAGCTTCCTGTTGCTTGCTTTCCCACTTGAAGGGAACAACCTTTCTAGTGAGCTTGCGCAAAGGTTCAGCCTTTGTTGCCAAGTTGGGTATGAAGCGTGCAGAGAAATTAACAAGTCCTAGAAAACTTCTTACCTCAGCGACATTGCTTGGAGCTCTGAACTGCTTGACTGCTTCAACACTTGCGGCAGTTGGTTCAATCCCTTTCTCGGCTAGTAAATATCCCATGAATATCAACTTTGACATGGCGAATTGACACTTCTCTTTGTTAAGTGTTAGTCCTCTTTCCCTCAGTCTCTCCAGTGTCTTCAACAACTTGTTATCGTGATCTTCCCTGTCCCTTCCATGGAACACTATGTCATCAGCTATATTCAAAGCATCACATCCTGTCAAGAGCTGTTGATACATTTCCGGGGCAGAACTGATACCAAACATTAGTCGTTTATACTGGAATAATCCTCGATCAGTAACAAACGTGGTTATCTTCCTTGAATCCGGTTCGAGCTCAATCTGGTGAAATCCCCACTTTAAGTCTAGCTTTGTGAATACTGTGCTTTCGTTAAAATTCTCTAATACCTCGTTAATATAGTTGGAATAGGATATCGTTCTCGAATTATACAGTTATTTGCTTGTCGCATGTCCACACACAATCGTATATCATTGTTAGGTTTTGGAACTACGACAATCGGGCTAACCCATGGTGTGGGTCCTTGCACTTCCTCGATTATATCCACGGCAACTAACTCTTCCAACTTTGTTTCAACTTTCTCTCACAAGCTAAAAGCTAGTCTTCTATAATTCTGAGCTACTGGCTTTACATCCGGGTCAACATGAATCTTGGCTTGATAATTATTCAGTTATCCTACTCCCTCGAAGCATTCTGGGAATTGTCGAGTGACATCATCTACTGTAATTGAATTAACGTTGTTGAACTTCAGAACTCCAAGATCTTGTGACGTTTTACATCCCAGAACAGGTTTTCCATCGCCATCATACACTACAAAGTCTTTAAAAAATAAAATTTCAATCGAAGTTAAGCTAGGAGAGCTTAAAATCCCGAAAACCACAGCGAAGAGTGGTGACATCGTCGATCAGCGACTTGATCGGGAAAAGTCAAACAACAAGAGTTGGTTTCGAATAGGAGCAAAGACAAGGGAAGCATAAGAGACTTTTCCCGTCTTCGGTTCATACTACAGTCAAAACGTTTGCATCGCTCATTGTTGTTTCGATAGTCTCTTTCTCTTTTTGTTTATCGATTTAATTAATGTACGGATAATTTCTAATTTTCAAATGTTTATAAACTGCCATTGTAAACCATGAATCTAACATCTGACCTGCCTCGACTAGCTGTTATGATATTTGCAGTTTAGATGTATATCTTGTAAATTAATCAAGGTAAATACATTGAATTGAATTGAATCTGTATAGAGGCCGAAAGCCGTTTCGAAGCCGAAGTACATATCTCCTCAAAGTATCACCGACAAGCGAGCGCGTTCATTTATCCGCGTCTGTTGAGAAATTAACGGTCTCTCTCGTTTCCTTTGACTCAACTGGTGCCTCAACTGCTCAACTGTAATTCTTTGGAATTACTATTAGTTCCGTCAAACTCTTTGATCGAGCTCGATCAATACCTTTCTCTTGTCTGTGCCTTCTTGGCTGGTTTTGTTTTTTCACACACACAACGGAAACTCTATCTTCGTTCTTCGTTCTTCGACAGAATGCCGAGCTTGCGCAACATGGACTTAATTGTGCTTTAAAAGTGCTGCTTTATAGCAAGAACTGGCTCTAAGAACTACTGTTAACTCTCAAGAATACGTTGTTTCAAAGTCCGTAGAATTTGAACTGTCAAAAGAAAGTCAAGTCGATATTTTCTCAGTCGATATGTTCTGGGCGCATTTATTACCCTACGGACTCCAGTAAGTTTGATGAATACCAAATTTTCCCTACCCTCGCCTAGATTAGTAGAAATTACGATGCGCAAACAAAATGCGCAGTTGGAGTCTCTGGTGTCAATATATGGCAGGCATCTCCTCTCCTTTCTTTCCTTCTTACTTCCCCTCCCCCCTCAGTCATTTTTGCCATATGCCACAGGAAGCCCGCGACGTGAATTTTCTTTTTCTTCATTTTTTCTGCCTAAGATAGTCCAGGCAATCTACGGCAAAAATATGCCTGACCTGGAACTAATTCCCACAAAAGAAATTCTAACTGATTTTGGTCCTCCAATAACCTCTCAATAACATATAAAAAAGTCCCAGAAAATCCCAGAACGGCAACATTCCGAAAAAAAGAATTCATTTGAGGCAGTGGAAAAAGCGGTTTCTAGCCGCATGGGAACGAGGCTGGTAAAATCATTCATCTTTGCGGTTCGAAAAGACAATGTAAAAAGCACAAAAGTAACTTCTCGACATTGAAAACAACTAAAACATAATTTATAACAAAAATATCTATAACAGAGAAAAATAATTTTGTGATTTTCTCAATACTTAGATTTGATAAATTTTCAAAAAAATTGTCAAATACTAATGTTTGTTTGTAATATAAATTGCTGAGATTGTTTGTGTGATCTATCTAAAACCAGAAACTCATAACTAATCCCCTTATGAGTTTCTGCTAAAACTAGTTCACAAACGAGAGAATAAAAACGTTTTCATCAATAATTGTTAATTGAAATAGAAATTACCGAGGTTGCTTATCAGTGACACTAGTGTCTGAAAGCCGTCATGCTTATTTCTCGCGGGTATTGTATTTCCACTGACTTGCCGAGCGGTTGTGACCGAAGTCAAGTACGCCAGGTATTTCACCTGTTTCAGAAGAAAACACTAAACAAAGAATTCTGCATTTACTCTTGTATTAAGGTAGATAGTGTATTGATGATTTGAGTGAGTTATTTTTAGTAATAAATATGTTGAAATGATTCACGCCATGATAAGAAAAATCATAGCATTACTTAGGATGAATTTATTAACTCCAGCTGATTAAAAAGAGAATGTAATAACTTGGGATAGAAAAATTATTTGGGATTGATATTCAAGAACTGGATAGATTTTGTTTTGTCCGCATTCTTTCCACACAATCTAGAAGCATTTTTAATGTTGAATCAATTACATTGGTGAGTCTAAACCAAACGATATTGAAAAACACCTGGTAATTTTTCTTAACTTTTTAACACAAATTAACTAAATTTGAAAACCAAAAAAATGCTTTGTTTTGTGCCAGATTTTATCTCTTGCATCACATAATAAGTGCTGGGTTACCTGTGGTACGTCAATATATTTTGGCGGGGAAATAATGCAGGTCTTTATAATGATAAACCAAACCCCCCTTTTGTACCGTAGTCTGCATGTTTTAAAACTCATCGTAGTTCTATCGTGTATCGTAGTTCTGATAGCGAGGTATAAACTTAGAAATTCTTATATAACAGGATGAATCAGGATGGAATACCCCCACTGCAAAATTGGAAAGACAAATATCGTAACATTAAGAAGGACTGCCGCGTCGATCTTAGAAGAGTTTCACGCGAAGCAGAAAGAACACGCGAATCCTGAAGACGAGAAATTTGGTGTTATTAGAGCTGCAGCAAAGCTTTTAGGCAGTGGCTAAAGGCAATAGAGACAACCGACGTCTACTACCCTTTAATTGAGACTGACGTTGAAAAACATGTCCAATTTTTACCAGCTACGCTCAGGCTTCTTCTCGAGCGAATGTTCTCAGCTAAAAAGACGAGTATAAAGGTAGCATCTATCGGACAAGCAATGATGCAGTCTTCGCACCCACGTGTAATCTTGCGCCCTTGTAGATCGGTTTGGCAGTTCAGCTACTTCACAGCTTCAGCTACTTCTACACTCCAGTTGGTCTTAAACCACGCAAAAGAACATGGGATCATAAATCCTATCATTATTTTCGACCAGCCCCTGTGGTACAAGGCATTTTCCTTAATAAACATTTTCCTAAATAGCGAGCTGCGCAAAGTTATTCCACGCCTTGGGGCACTTCATGCTTTGATGAGTTTTCTTGGTAGCATCGGACACTTAATGGCTGGGTCAGACTTAAAAGAACTGTTTGAGTTGATTTACGCGCCTAACGCTGTTGAACATATGCTGTCGGGAAAAGCTGTATCACGTGCACTGCGTGGTCACCTCGTTTCGATGCTGCACTCAACGCTTTCTTATATTCAGCAGCCCTCGGTGTACAAGTACCACACCTTGAAAGTACAGGTCTGTCAATCGAGGACTGGGGTTGGAAACTACGTAGAAACCAGGTTTTTCCGATTACCACTGAACTCCCAGCAGCACCAGAGAACTTACTCAAGATGATACGGTGTAACTGCTCCACGGACCCAGTGCTCGACCGCAAGATGTACCTGCCGCAAGCAAGGACTTGACTGCTCCTTGTCATGTGGTCAATGCCGAGGCACTGGTTGTTCAAATAGCAGCATTGATCCAAATGAAGATACCAATTACAAACTTTTCCAACTATTTATCGATCCAATGTGAGTTACTGTAGGTTCATAAGGTAGTGGATTGTATATCGCAGGAGGGAGAATTAAATGGCCATGGGTAATACTGTCGAGCGAGACAAACCGGCCGTATATAGATAGTAGAATACAAACACTTAACTTGTCGCTATAATGGAGGGTAGGTGCCTTGAGCAATGCAATGTCCATAGGCAATGGCAATAGGCAATGGCAACAGGCAAGAAGCAATAGGCAAGAGGTAACCATGGCAACCGAGCCACGGGTCAACCTCGGCACCTGTCACACTGAACAACAGTGGAATACAATACTTACCATCAATAACCAGGGAAGGGTGGGCGGGGCAATAGCAATCCAAGCAAAAGCAAGATGGCGAACAGTGACCACGATGCATCGAGTCGGCGCATGCGCACGCTAGCAACAACCGCTGACCGGAACAAAGCTCCAAGTTAACTTTGCTTAATATTAACCACATTTAACTTGTCGCTATAATGGAGGGTAGGTGCCTTGAGCAATGCAATGTCCATAGGCAATGGCAATAGGCAATGGCAACAGGCAAGAAGCAATAGGCAAGAGGTAACCATGGCAACCGAGCCACGGGTCAACCTCCAAGGAATTCTCTCCAAGCATTTGATATGGTGCTTGGAGCTGGACGACCCGTGGCAAAGCCATGGGACCGATCCAACCACCCAAAACTAGCACTCCAAGCACCAAGGCACCATCCCCCCGCCGGCAAAACTAATAACGCTTATGCTAATATCGCAGGACTATGACTGGATCGCTAAACAAACACGTCATCAAATAAGAGCCAAGGCAGTGTAACTTACCATCTCATGCCAATTTGCTTGAAGCACTTACAATCGCCTCCCGAGGAGTCCTGATATATTGTTTGTAGGCATCACTTTGCCACCGTCCTAATACTTGAATGAGATGGTCCGGGATGCCCCTCTTGGCAGCCATGGTTGCAGCCCCAATTCGAAAGCTGTGGCTGGAATAGTTGCCGGTTACCCCAGCTGACTTCAGGATAGCTCTCAGACGGTCAGTCACCAGTTGCCTGGTTAACGGTTGTCCGTTAGACAGAATAAATATGGGTCCAGAAGTATTACCACGGCGGGCCAAATAGCACAGAACTGACCTAACCGCACACAGCGATGGAGACCCTACACCAATGTACACGTGACAGCCCTGTCGAAATGGATCAGTTTTGGATGCTTTGACATGAACTTGCAGACAAGTTGGTGCCTCTGTTGAATCTACTGTGATATCCTGGGCAGACAGGTGGACCGCTGGATCAAAGGCCGCCAGTGAAGGCACAGTGAATTCGGCAGATCTGAGAAAACCAAAGTACGCCAAAGTGCATGCTGCCCATAACATACAGTCATCGAAAGAAGACAGGTTTAAGCCTGCCCTAACAATACTGAGCACCTCTGGAGAGACTGGAAGGCGCGTAGCTGAAATGTTTGCGCCTTGCACACGCTTAATGCCTTTTAGAACCCGCTGTAGCTGGAGGCAATTCAAGAGCGGATCAGGCATACCTTGTTCGATATGCAATGAGCGAACTGCTGATAAGTACACTTTAATAGAAGGATGACGAATGGATTCAGCTAACATTGTCGCAAAGAGGCACAAAGTCCACTCATCTGTTGGGCACGGTGAACCAGAGGGGGCCAAGCGACCGCTCTGATAGCAGAAAGTAACAAACTTATGTTGGGCAGAAGTGTAGCAGCGACCAGTCGAGGGAGCCAGACCCTCAGACAAATAAGCTAAACACTGGTTGGCTAGAGTTCTGCTCCCAGGGAAGCTAGGAGTTGCATGGGAATCACTGTTGGTTGGTGGTCGGCATGTGGAGCCAGGTTGCGAAAGGCCTGCATATGAAAACGAGAAAGAGCATCAGCAACACCATTGGTCACACCTGGAACGTGCTCAGCTGAAAAGGAAAAGGAGAAGCGTGCCGCTGCAAACAGCAGACTGCGCATTAATGCCATAATATCTGGATCTCGCGAAGTCCTACTGTTCAAAATTGCCACCACTGACTGGTTGTCGACCTTGAACAAGACACGTTGACGCTCCCAAAGGTAGCCCCAAACATGGGCTGCCAGGACCACCGGGAAAAGTTCCTTGTAGGCGATAGACAAGCTCAGCTGCTGGGGCAACCATTTGCCATTGAACCATTGAGCTCCTAAGTATGCCCCATAGCCGATCGCTCCTGAGGCATCAGAGCCTACACAAACTGTCGGGGGTGGCACCAGAGAAGGGATGAGGAAGAAACTGATACCGTTCCACTGGTTAAAGAACTTCAACCACCACTGTAGATCCCTTCTGAACTCTACGTTCAAGCGGATAGGATGGTCCCCTCTCTTGAACAGTTTCAACAAGTCAATCATCCTGCGGAGGAAAGTGCGGCCTGGCCATACCACTTTGCATGCATGGTGCAGTACCCCTATCAAGGACTGGAGTTCTTTCTTGCGGCACGATTTACGGGACGACCAGGATCTTAGCAGTTCGAGGATCGCTGCAAACTTCTCGGTAGGAAGGCGTAGGGTTTCAGCCAGTGTATCTATTTCGATTCCTAAGACCACCAAGCATGTTGCAGGACCCACACACTTGTCAGGATGGAGAGGCAAGCCTAGGTCAGCTGTAACTGAAGTGGCAGTAGACAACCTGCTATGGCACAATGGAGAGCCTGGAGGTCCGGCCAGCACAAAGTCATCCAAGTAGTGAAGGATGTCTGGGATATCGTAATTAGACCGAAGGATCCATTCCACCGAGCTGGCAATTGAGTAAAATATGAATGGTGCGGACCTCAAGCCGAAAGGAAGGGCCAAGTCAACATAATACTTGGATCTCCATTTCATGCCTAGGAGGTGCCTGTCCGTAGGATGGATAGGAACGTTGCGGTATGCACTTTCGATATCAAACTTAGCGAGTAGCGCCCCCCTACCCAGCTTGGCAACCATATGCACAATGTCATCAAGATTGATGTATTGCAGTGAACAATCCCCTGGATTAATGCCATCATTTACGCTATGTCCTAAAGGAGAGGAGAGGTCAAAAATAAGGCGCCATTTCCCTGGCTGACCTTTTTTAGGGATAACACCAAAACCGCTGACCTGCAGTGGGGAGATGGGAGGGAGATCAAATGGGCCAGCTAACCTCCCACGTTGCACTTCATTATCTAAGTACGCATCAATAATATGAGCCTGATGGTGTGCCGACGCTTTGTTCTTCTTGACGGCCTTTAGCTTGATGGCCGGATTGAAACCCAATTTAAAGCCCTCAAGGATTCCGTGTAAGATAAACTCAACCCATTGCTTGTCAGGGTGGCTCTGGAGCTCGTACAAAAATCTATTGTAGTTCAGAGGGGAGATGTCCGCAACCGATGGAAGCTTAGGGTTCGATTCTACAAGAAATAAGATGCAACTATCACAAAAGGTTTTTACTACAATAACCCTCCACCAACACAATCCCGTAACAAATTGGGCATGCTAAATAGCTGAACATTAACTAAAATTACAACCTTGAATAAAGAACAAACATAAAAATAGAAAGAAAAAAATAATAATAATAATAACAATAATAATAATAATAATCATAGTAATAATCATAATCATAATAATAATCATAATAGTGATAATAATAATCAATAAACTAAAAAATTGTTCTCTGACCGAGGATGGTCAAACACAAAGTCTATAAACTAACGAAGACGGTGTAACGAGCTTTATTGTAGTAATTTAAAATAAGTCATAAATATTTAATTATGTATACGGATAAGTATTTTGTTACCATTGTTTCATTAGATAAACCATTGTCACACTGATACGTGCAAATGTGTAAATAAGATAGTATAAATACGCCCTAACGCGGCTTGGCGGCACGAAAAACAAGAGAGACGCTAAACCAGAGAGACGCTCAACCAGAGAGAGACAGTCTGTTAGAGCGTAAGAGAATTAAGTCAAGGAGCAGACTCACTCAGAAGTCCCATGACCAAAGTAAAAGAAGAGGAGCAGACACATTCAAGGTCCCTCTAAACAAGATAACGATAAAAGAACCGAAGGAATTAAGAAACCAACCAAAGAACCGAATTCATGAAGGAATAAAGAAACTAACCAAAGAACCGAAGGAATAAAGAAACTAACCAAAGAACCGAAGGAATAAAGAAACTAACCAAAGAACTGAAGGATTAAGAAACCAACCAAAGAACCGAATTGAAGGAATAAAGAAACTAACCAAAGAACTGAAGGATTAACGAAACTAACCAAAGAACCGAAGGAATAATAACCAAAGAAGCGAAGTACAAAGCAATATTCACAGAGAGTGGAACTGCCGCCGAACTATAAGTACACTGATAATTATTTATAATATTGCAATTCATAATCGTACTAAATTATACTATTTAAGATAGAGTTAAGTAATAATAATAAGTATCATATTGAGTATACTTTTCGTAATAATAATAAGTATCATATTGAGTATACGTTTAGTATTAAATAATAAGTATCATATTGAGCATACGTTTAGTATTAATATATAAGTATCACATGGAGTATACGTTTAGTATTAATAGAAATGTCCTTTTGTAATAAATATAGTTTAGTTTAATTGGTGTATGTTTGGTATTCTCTGGGGAAGGCTTGAGGGACCGCGGTGTCTGGGTAGGGGCCTGGGGCGAGTCGTGACAGACGGTGACCATTAATAGCGTTTACGGCGCTTAATCTCGTCTGGTTCCCCTGACTGGGAGTGTTCGGTATGTGGCGGCTGGCGGTGGTGTGGGCATGCTTTTCTTCGATGGTCACCGTCACAAGCACTGCAAATATGACGAAAGCGGCATGTGGTAGATGTGGCGATGCATTGGCCCGCGTTCCAGGAGTAGCAAGGGGTCTTTGAGACTGGGTTACCCTGGGCTTCCCACTTTCCCTGCGAGGGCGCTGCCATGGCCAAAGAGCGAACTTGGGCCCCAGCTGTATGGAAATTGTACAACTGGACGTTCATTTCCGACCAGGTTGTACGGTTCTCCGCGGCCGCCAGTTCGCGGAAAGCCCGGTCATAGTTTAACCAAGCATTTCCAGAGAACTGCCGATACGTTCGCATGATCAAAAGCTTGTAGCGTAGCAGATCGTCTTTCCGGTCAGGAAAGTATTTTCCCACGATAAGAGAATAAATAGTGAAGGCCTCACCCCATGAAGTGATGTCGGAGATTTGTCTCTTATGTCTCTTTGTATTGGGAGAAAAGACCAGATGCCCATCGAAGAGAAGCTGAGGTTCTGGCTCATTAACTAAAATGTTTTCCGGCAATAACTCCTCAAAGTGCACGAACTTTCCCGCCGTAATTTGCGCTACTACTTTATACGGGATCGGGGAATATCCCGGACCAACCACAAATGGTTGATTCAGCGGAATGGAGCCGGGAAGACGATCCACCACTGGCCAAACCGAAGAAATAGGTGCTGACCTCGTCGATGGAGGGTTCGGTAAGGCCCCAGGGAGAGAGAAGCAAGACACAAATGAAGGGACACTCGTTATAGACGTACCTGCGAGCGGAGCCGCCATTGCGCCAGCTGAATGTGATGTAGATGTAGAAGTTAATGCCAGTCCCGAAGACGCCGCCGTCGCCCAAGCGGGAAGAGAGCCAGACTGTGCGTAGTGGTTTGTTTGCGCCTGTAATGGGGTCGAGGAAGAGGAGATAACCGAGGCTGACGACCAACAAGGCGCTTGGCCCACGTTAGCCGCTTGGACCGCGTCCTGGACCATCGCCGACAACGGGGCCTTTAACGCTTCGACGAGCGAAGCAACCAGCTCCGTGGAAGGGGCAGACACGGTTGGTGGAGTAACCGACATCGCCGGCACGATCCCCGATGAACCAGAATCCGACGAAGAAGAACAAGTGGTAGATGGTATACTTTCCAGGCTATTCCGAGTTTGACGAGGCATAATAACAAAGCGCCACCAAACGAATCCCCAGAGAACAATCGAGAGGACAAAAGAAGCGTGGTTCGACACAAAGACGTTCGTTGTAAACAATATTTTCGGAAGATTGAAATACGATGGTTAGATTAAACGGTCCAAAGAACACGATAATAGCAATAGCAATCCAAGCAAAAGCAAGATGGCGAACAGTGACCACGATGCATCGAGTCGGCGCATGCGCACGCTAGCAACAACCGCTGACCGGAACAAAGCTCCAAGTTAACTTTGCTTAATATTAACTACATTAAAAGTGTTCAATACTTTGCACTATTTACCACTAAATAGTGTTAATTAAACAATTGAAAACAGAATTAGCATAATTTAGCAGTATTTAGTGGTATCTATATTGCACACTTTTAGTGTTTGTATTATATTGATGCAAGTTTTTGAAAATTCACATTTCCCTTGTTAACTGCGGTGCTTACAGCAATTTATGAATAAACAAATATGTCTATGTGCCTTTTATTGATATTTAATGTTTCCATGCAAAACTATCGCAGTTTTGATAACATTTAAGCAAATAACAAGTCACTTCTGGTTTCAGCCTCGTTTTCATGTAGTAGGCAAAAGGGCTCTCAACAAAAAGCTAAATATCGGAGTGTTGCCGTGCTGGGATTTTTTGGGACTTTTAGTATGTTGTTCTAGACATTAATTCTAACAGGTTTTCGAAGAGAAAGCTTTTGTGGAAATTAGTTCCAGGTCCTACCATAGATTGCCTGGACTAAGAGTCGAGATGCCTGCGGAGGAGGCTACTTCCACTCTTGTTTCTTCTCCTATCTCTAGGCTGATATTCAGAAGGTGATTTGGTTTTACATACCTTTTCGAAATTAAATGTCCCACCTTTTTACACTTTCGACTTGTAGCATTCTTGGCAGGGCAACACTTGTCTCGGCTGATATGACCTTCACTACCGCAACGATAACACTTTGGTTTAAACTTCTTTTCACTTGGTTTAGGCTTACTAGTACCAACAGCATTCAATGATTCGGTTTTGAAATCTGTTTCCATTTTCTTGGACTGCAACTCTGCTGTTTCCATTGCTCGGGCTTTATCTTGGACATCTTTTGACGTTAGATCTCCTCCTGCCAACAACTTCATTCTGAGCCGCGCTTGCACGCACTTATCGATGACTTGGTCTCTTATGTTTTCGTCCACGTTTACTACCACGTTAAGTCGCAGTTCTTCGCTTGGACTCTCAATCGAGATAAAAATTAGTCGATAGTTTCACATTTTTCTTGTTGCATTTGCCTAAACACATGTCGCTCGTACGGTACATTTGCTTGAGGAACGAAATATATATCAAGTATCCGCATGGCTTTTCATACTCTGACTCACCTTCGACAACAACGGGTTGAGGTAAACCTTCAAAAATATCTTGGACCTTTTCTCCTGCAACGTGTAAAAGAAGAGCTGTTTTCCGGGCATCGACTGTGATTCCTTTCCCTATCAAATAATATTCAAACAATCGCTTCCATCTTTTCCATCGCGGCGAAACACTCGTTGCATCTCCAGATTCGAGTTTTTAACCGGTCGAGTTCGCATTCTCTTAGCTTGCCATCAAAATTTCGAATTAAATCAATAAACAAATTAAATATATACTCCTTTGATGTTCTTGAACGTCCTCGTCGCCAGATGTTGTATTTATCCAACCGGATTGATACAGATTACAATACTACATTTTACAGTGGTACGACAACCACAGATTAAGCAACTGACATAGGAAACCCATAACTAACACAGGTTTCCCATACACTACAATGATGATGATAAAGTTGGTGATAACGATGTTGCTGATGATGGCGATGATGATAAAGACGTTTATAATGATGATAAAGATGTTGATGATGATGATGATAATAATAAAGTTGGTGATAACTATGTTGCTGATGATGTTACTGATGATGTTGCTGATGATAAAGATATTGATCAGGGGATGATAATGATAATGTTGGTGATAACGATGTTGCTAATGATGTTGCTGATGATGTTGCTGATGATGTTGCTGATGATGTTGCTGATGATGGTGATGATGATGATAATGATAAAGTTGGTGACAA